>JAUMGV010000043.1:1338098-1525042 GCA_032432875.1 Phytophthora meadii
CTTTGAAGAGCTTCAGCGACGGACTGTCAACCTTCCACGTCCCAATGAACTGATCACCTCATTTTGCTGTAAAGTTCTCGGTAGGTGTTGCAATGCTTTGCGAAAGTTATTGATATGATTGCTTAGTCGTGTTTTGATCAGAGTAGAAGACCTCACACCACATTTCGGACCTTACGCACCATTATTCCGGGTACTAAGTGCCGAGCTTATTCAGTCCATCTACGCTCTACCATTTGAGCTACATCCCCGGATACCATACACACACACACAACACAAACAAAAAACACTTTGCACACACACCACGCGCTACAAACCACCTTCTCCCATACCACACGCTCCACAATGCCACTGCGCAACCATTACAAACTTTCCGCACCGACATACTCGCGCCACACAAATAGGACACACCCAACAATCTCCCACACCGCTTCGCGGCTGCTCGCTCTCTCCGCAGGTTTCTCGACCTTACGCGTTGTGTCCACGATGTTAAGGCAAGGCTCGTACCGACCGGACGGCCCGAAGGACGACACATTCGGACACATTGGACACATTCGGACCAGCAACAGCATCGAAGCAGCAGCCTGGTAGTGGGACACGACGGTTGCTCTCTCCGTCCTTTGGGCCGTGCTAGACCTAGCCCAGCTACACCGACGCTTCTTGGGTGGACCAAGGGACCAAGGGACCAAGCGACCAAGTGACCAAGCGACCAAGCGACCGCAAGGACGTCATGGAAGGCGTGCCAAGACGCAGACAAGGTCGCTAGGTTTGTAAATACAAGAGTACAGGAGGCATGCGGACTACGATACAGCAATACAGCAATACAGCAATACGGCAATACGGCAATACAGCAATACAGCAACCGATAACTGGCACGTGGCGCATGTGGAGATCGCATGGGGATGTAGCGTAGAGAGCATGGGTTGTTGCGGGTTGGTGAAAAAGCAAGGTGTACGGCAGCATAATGAAGATAAGAGTGCGCGTGCCCGGATTCGAACCGAGGATATCACCGCCACAAGGTGAGGTACTGACCACTATACTACACACGCCTGGAGAAGCAGGGTATCGATCCCTGTACCTCTCGCATGCTAAGCGAGCGCTCTACCATTTGAGCTACATCCCCGGATACCATACACACACACAACACAAACAAAAAACACTTTGCACACACACCACGCGCTACAAACCACCTTCTCCCATACCACACGCTCCACAATGCCACTGCGCAACCATTACAAACTTTCCGCACCGACATACTCGCGCCACACAAATAGGACACACCCAACAATCTCCCACACCGCTTCGCGGCTGCTCGCTCTCTCCGCAGGTTTCTCGACCTTACGCGTTGTGTCCACGATGTTAAGGCAAGGCTCGTACCGACCGGACGGCCCGAAGGACGACACATTCGGACACATTCGGACCAGCAACAGCATCGAAGCAGCAGCCTGGTAGTGGGACACACGACGGTTGCTCTCTCCGTCCTTTGGGCCGTGCTAGACCTAGCCCAGCTACACCGACGCTTCTTGGGTGGACCAAGGGACCAAGGGACCAAGCGACCAAGCGACCGCAAGGACGTCATGGAAGGCGTGCCAAGACGCAGACAAGGTCGCTAGGTTTGTAAATACAAGAGTACAGGAGGCATGCGGACTGCGATACAGCAATACAGCAATACAGCAATACGGCAATACAGCAATACAGCAATACAGCAATACAGCAATACAGCAATACAGCAACCGATAACTGGCACGTGGCGCATGTGGAGATCGCATGGGGATGTAGCGTAGAGAGCATGGGTTGTTGCGGGTTGGTGAAAAAGCAAGGTGTACGGCAGCATAATGAAGATAAGAGTGCGCGTGCCCGGATTCGAACCGAGGATATCACCGCCACAAGGTGAGGTACTGACCACTATACTACACACGCCTGGAGAAGCAGGGTATCGATCCCTGTACCTCTCGCATGCTAAGCGAGCGCTCTACCATTTGAGCTACATCCCCGGATACCATACACACACACCACAAACAAAAAACACTTTGCACACACACCACGCGCTACAAACCACCTTCTCCCATACCACACGCTCCACAATGCCACTGCGCAACCATTACAAACTTTCCGCACCGACATACTCGCGCCACACAAATAGGACACACCCAACAATCTCCCACACCGCTTCGCGGCTGCTCGCTCTCTCCGCAGGTTTCTCGACCTTACGCGTTGTGTCCACGATGTTAAGGCAAGGCTCGTACCGACCGGACGGCTCGAAGGACGACACATTCGGACACATTCGGACCAGCAACAGCATCGAAGCAGCAGCCTGGTAGTGGGACACGACGGTTGCTCTCTCCGTCCTTTGGGCCGTGCTAGACCTAGCCCAGCTACACCGACGCTTCTTGGGTGGACCAAGGGACCAAGGGACCAAGCGACCAAGCGACCAAGCGACCAAGCGACCGCAAGGACGTCATGGAAGGCGTGCCAAGACGCAGACAAGGTCGCTAGGTTTGTAAATACAAGAGTACAGGAGGCATGCGGACTACGATACAGCAATACAGCAATACAGCAATACGGCAATACAGCAATACAGCAACCGATAACTGGCACGTGGCGCATGTGGAGATCGCATGGGGATGTAGCGTAGAGAGCATGGGTTGTTGCGGGTTGGTGAAAAAGCAAGGTGTACGGCAGCATAATGAAGATAAGAGTGCGCGTGCCCGGATTCGAACCGAGGATATCACCGCCACAAGGTGAGGTACTGACCACTATACTACACACGCCTGGAGAAGCAGGGTATCGATCCCTGTACCTCTCGCATGCTAAGCGAGCGCTCTACCATTTGAGCTACATCCCCGGATACCATACACACACACACAACACAAACAAAAAACACTTTGCACACACACCACGCGCTACAAACCACCTTCTCCCATACCACACGCTCCACAATGCCACTGCGCAACCATTACAAACTTTCCGCACCGACATACTCGCGCCACACAAATAGGACACACCCAACAATCTCCCACACCGCTTCGCGGCTGCTCGCTCTCTCCGCAGGTTTCTCGACCTTACGCGTTGTGTCCACGATGTTAAGGCAAGGCTCGTACCGACCGGACGGCCGAAGGACGACACATTCGGACACATTCGGACACATCGGACCGACAGAGAGCATCGAAGCAGCAGCCTGGTAGTGGGACACACGACGGTTGCTCTCTCCGTCCTTTGGGCCGTGCTAGACCAGCCCAGCTACACCGACGCTTCTTGGGTGGACCAAGGGACCAAGCGACCAAGCGACCAAGCGACCAAGGGACCGCAAGGACGTCATGGAAGGCGTGCCAAGACGCAGACAAGGTCGCTAGGTTTGTAAATACAAGAGTACAGGAGGCATGCGGACTGTGATACAGCAATACAGCAATACAGCAATACGGCAATACAGCAATACGGCAATACAGCAATACGGCAATACAGCAATACAGCAACCGATAACTGGCACGTGGCGCATGTGGAGATCGCATGGGGATGTAGCGTAGAGAGCATGGGTTGTTGCGGGTTGGTGAAAAAGCAAGGTGTACGGCAGCATAATGAAGATAAGAGTGCGCGTGCCCGGATTCGAACCGAGGATATCACCGCCACAAGGTGAGGTACTGACCACTATACTACACACGCCTGGAGAAGCAGGGTATCGATCCCTGTACCTCTCGCATGCTAAGCGAGCGCTCTACCATTTGAGCTACATCCCCGGATACCATACACACACACACAACACAAACAAAAAACACTTTGCACACACACCACGCGCTACAAACCACCTTCTCCCATACCACACGCTCCACAATGCCACTGCGCAACCATTACAAACTTTCCGCACCGACATACTCGCGCCACACAAATAGGACACACCCAACAATCTCCCACACCGCTTCGCGGCTGCTCGCTCTCTCCGCAGGTTTCTCGACCTTACGCGTTGTGTCCACGATGTTAAGGCAAGGCTCGTACCGACCGGACGGCTCGAAGGACGACACATTCGGACACATTCGGACCAGCAACAGCATCGAAGCAGCAGCCTGGTAGTGGGACACGACGGTTGCTCTCTCCGTCCTTTGGGCCGTGCTAGACCTAGCCCAGCTACACCGACGCTTCTTGGGTGGACCAAGGGACCAAGGGACCAAGGGACCAAGCGACCCGTCGTTTTCCCAGGTAATCCAACGTTAGCCCTATCAATATCACATTCAGGAGTCAGTTCTTCTAACTCGGGTAACGTAACCAGCTGATCACGTAGTTGAGAGAGCAATTCGGTTCCTTCCCGTATATAGACACCGGGTTCCAGGTCTAGCTCCTCATCCGTGACTCGTATGCAGTGCTCGTACTCCACTCGAAGCATTTTCACAGCGGTGCCTGGCATACTCTGAATTGGGATGTCCCACGAGTCATCCATCGGATCTTCATCTTCCATAGACAATTCACCGGAAATCTCAAGGTCACTCAGGGCAACTTCATCCTCCACAATGGTACTCAAAGTTTCAGGTATGTTTCCGGAGTCTTTCAGAGTCGTTCTCTCTGATAACACTTCCAGATCTCTGGTATCCACGCTGACATCTCGGGTCTCTCCTTCTACGGCATTCATCCAATCGTCCGGCTGCGTAGCCACATCCAAAGCAAAGCGAACTCGTTTTGTTCGTGGGGCCGAAGTGGGCCTCACAAACTGTACTCGAGCATTGTCCAGCCTTGGGTGCTGTAAGATCTTAGTTGACCACGGGTATACCGGGTGATCCACGAGGAAGACCGAGTTCGTACGCAACGGGGAACAAGCAAAATTGGGTGCAAGATGAAGATTCGTATTGAAGCGGTTCATGCGAACAATGTGACCAGAAGTTGGAAAATAGTCCTCCTTAATGGATCCAACAGCCACAACCACCCTGCCTCTCACGACCCGAGCTTTCACCCCGGACATCGCCGTCGAGATATGGAACGTTTGACGTCGTCAGACCTGTCTCACACAGACTTAGTTGCTGCGCAGACAGCTGTCGGTGTGTCACCTCAAGTGGTTGTTGCTACGATTAGTAGTGCTGATCCGGGTACAGCAATCATCGCGAAGGATGTGTCGAACAAGAAAAATGCTGGTCGTCGAGAGGCACTGGCTGACGACACACCGACTGAACCACTGCTAAAGCAATTGGAAGAGCACAATTTTTTCTTCAAGGTTGACGTGGACCAAGTAACCTCGCAACTCCGGGCTTTATTTTGGTCTCACCCTGGAATCAAGGAATTTTACGCATGGGATTCTAACGTCATGGTTATGGATTGAACGTACAAGACTGATAGATTCGATCTTCCACTTCTGAACATCATTGCTATTACCAACATGAACACTGTGTTGCGTGCCAGTTATCGGTTACTGTATTGCTGTATTGCTGTATCGCAATCCGCATGCCTCCTGTACTCTTGTATTTACAAACCTAGCGACCTTGTCTGCGTCTTGGCACGCCTTCCATGACGTCCTTACGGTCCCTTGGTCGCTTGGTCGCTTGGTCGCTTACAATGAGCCGCCTCCGGACGACACGATTCAGTTTCGTCTAAAAGACGGAGTATGTTATGGCTGGTGGGAAGATTATTATCCTGATGCTGCTAAGCGTGATGCGGTGATGGTACATGGCGCCGTCAATGATCATCGGACCAAGATTCTCCTGGACATCGGTGCGACTATTAATATCCTGAGTTACGACTTTGTGCGTAAGCTCGGACTCAGGCTTAAGTCACACAAACAAACTAGAATGTCTGGGATGGGAGGAGTTCCGACGTACATTGGTGCCAGTGCTGAGCAGAAACTCAGAGATATCTTGAAGTATCATCGGAAGATCTTTCTAGGAGACGGGAATGCTGCACCTGCCCCGACAAGGGACATGGTTTGTGACTTGGACGTGGGAGACGCTAAACCTGTTGCCCAACGTCCGAGGTCCGTTGCCCCTCACCTGATGATCAAGGTGTATGAGCTGCTCCGCGTTCAGGCGAGTTTCGATGTCAGCGGCTGCACGACGAGTATCCAGTACTTCATGACGCCAATACAGGCAGTGGAAGACCCACTGACGCTTGAGGTCCTCGGACTCATTCTGCACCGTGGCAGCGTTCACCAGAGATGTATTCCCCTGGGACTCGACCTGGAGCCGAAGCCTTCGGTGAGCGCTTGCCTTCTGCTTCAGATAGCCAGACGTCTTGAACACTCGCTCGGCGAGACGCTAATGAGGGAGGTGCAGGAGGGTTGCAGCCAACTCGCGTTGGACGTCGACAGACCCTATGTGCGCTTCAAGGTTCCGGCGGCCACGACTGTCCACGTGAGGGACGAGCATCTGACTCTCAGTAAAGTCCGGTATCTCGCGTTCGATTTCTGAGACGTCCGCCGGTGTAAAGCCCTCGAGACCCACGAGGACGCCTGGACTACCATAGATATTTGCTATGTGGTTACTCACACGGAAGTCCCCAGAAAGTGCTGGAACACCAACCAAAAATGGCTGTCCCTCGGGCGCTGGGTTAGGATTCACCCAGTTAGCCAGAACATCAGATGTCACGTCGAACGGCGGCGGTTGCCCGGGTGCGAACAAAGTGTCGACCTCAGTGGTGGAGAGGATGTGCGGTCCACTGGGAAATAGAGGCATGACACCAAGGGTGGAACCCACAGGTGTAGAAGCCATGGAGGTGCCTAGCACGTCCCTGCGAACATCGCCATCAGCAGCATCAACGCCCTGCTTCGGAGCGGCGGACGCGCTTGACTGTGGGGTGGGGGGCGCTTGTGCTGCCACCAGGTGATGCGATGACGCCGCCATCACCACTTCGCGATGCTACGCGTCGTTCCCATACAAAATCCCAGAGATGCCGAAACGGATCCAGTGCCCGAGGCGTCGCCAGTAGTAGGAGCTGTGGGAGAACCCATGGCCGCTAGATCATCTTCCGAGGTGTGCGTCAGAAAGGAAATCGGAATGTGGCCGGCTTTCGGATATTTCAAATGGTAGAGCGCTCGCTTAGCATGCGAGAGGGGAAAATCTATAGAGCTCGAGGTTACGGAGCTCGAGGTACCAAAAAACATATGTTTCGACCAAAATTAAAATAGTCAACACAAATTTTTATTTTATCGCAAATGAATTAATTATCTCATAGCGGTTATTATAGTGGATATTCTAGCGGTTATTTGATGTCTTCGCATCGTCTTCCGAAGTGCACCTTTCCGCAAACCTCACATGGCAGTACTCGGCACATTCGGCTCAGGTGACCCTTCTCCTGACACCGGTCGCAGACAATATCCCTCCAGCACTCTTCCTCAGAATGACCAGAACGACGACACTTCTCGCAGAACTTGTTCCAGTATCCAGAGTTATCACGTTGTGCTTGCTGAAAGTCTTGACTCGATGATTCTCTGGGGGACTGAGGTGGCGGTCACCACTCCATATTGTCCATGACCCGATAAACTTCGTTTGTCAGAGTCTGAATCCAATCAGCACCACCAGAGGTCTGGGGAGCAGCTTGTACACCAGACGAAGCTTGTACACCAGACGTCTCACGATCACGTTCTGCCGTTGAGGTCCCAGCATCCTTCTCTTGAGTTCTGGTATTCGCATCGACGTCACTCGAGCCCTCTGAGTCTGCTTCCCTGGCGACGTAAGTCTTCCCCATGCACTTTGGCTTGAACTGTCCACGTGGGAGATTATCTGTTCTGAAGTCCCGATGTCTGGTGGTCGTAGTATCTTGATCGGCAGTTCGCCAGACATCCTCGCCCTGTTGCAAAGCATATTCCAAGTCCGAGATACTCTTGAACTTCTGGCCTTGTAACGCGATCTTCAGACGCTCGTCCTTCAGTTTGGTGATGTACCTCAGAACGTGGTTCTCTAGGCGTCTGGAGGACTTTTTGAAGTTCACCTCAGCTTTTCCGGCGGCCGAGTTCAGGCGGTAAAAGAAGTCCAATGAAGTCTCTGAGCTCTTCATTTCCATCGTAAAATACCTCTCGGAGTATGACGACCGGGCCTTGCAATAGCGCCTGCGAAACTCCGATGATAATTCTTTCCAGTCCCGGGAAACGCTCTTCGGAAGTTGGTTGAACCAATCTCGGGCGGACACTGGGAGCTTCAGCTTGAGCCCTTGGACGCGCGTCTTGTTCGTCCAGGCTCTCTGGGATGCCATATTCACGAAGCGTTCCCACCAGTGAACACGCTCTCGCAGCGTCGCTCGGGATCAAATTCTCCGATGATACTGGAGTTTATGAAGAGCCTCATGGTCAACAAGGTCGCTCCAGCTTGTCCATGGGACGCGGAAGTGAGGTTAACAACTTCCGGAGGGTCCAAGTCACCAGACGACGAATTACTGGAGTCCGAGCTTGAGTCGCTGGAACTTCCACCAGGATCTGGGGCATTTCGGCGTCTTCCAGACTTCCTAGGGGCGTCCTGGCCGTTTTCGGAGCGTCTTTCGCTTGATTTCTGGGGTGGATCGCGTCTGGGAGTTGCTGGGCGTCTTCCTTCAGCCTTGATCTCGGTCACGGGAGCCGTTTGAGCCGCCTTGGTCGTCGTAGCGGCAGTAGTAGCCGCGCCATGCCTCCCCGCCTTCGTGCGCTTAGCATCCGTCGATCTCCGTAGGGGAAGAGGCGTATGGAAGGCCTCCGTCGTTTTAATGGGTGTAATCCTACCCCTACCGGCGACTCCTTCTGATCCCCTAACCCCAGTGACATAATCTCCCGTATCCCGACTGTTCACCAGAGATCCGGTTGCCGGTTTGGGGTCATGTTCGCCGAGATCCGACTTGAAGTTGCTACTTCAGGGTGGGCGACCCTAGAACTTGGGACAATGTTGCACAAAGAGTCCTCAATTCTGCGGCCTGGAAACGCTGCATGTTCTGGGAACTTCCCGCTACCTGTCGCGCTCCGACGCCACGTTGTGCACCCGCTGTCGTAAGCTCTATATTAGCGAAATCCAGTCACGCTTCAGCTCGTCTGCCCAACGCGCACGTTCGGCTTCGGCCTCGGCTTCCCGCTGTTTCCAGCGATCTGAGAACTCAGCTTTCAGACGATGTCTCTCGGACGCCTGTCTTTCATACGCTTGTTCATCGGACACTGTCTGTCAGACATTTGTCTCTCGGACGATATCGAATGATACCTGCGCTTGGACTCTGATGCCTGACTCCGACGTTCTTCCAAATCATCCTCGCGTCTCTGGGCTTCCATTCTGGCACTTTCAGACTTAAGTAGACGGTCGGTGAGAGTCTAGATCTGCTGACGCGTATCGAGTTCACGCTGTTACCGTCGACCTTCACGTTCCATGGATTACAGACGCTCTCTGGCCAAAAACTCCTTCTGCTCTTGCTCCATTCGACGCTGCCACTCCTGCTGTTGCCGCATAGCGTTCAATTCAATCTGGACTGGGCCTGATCTCTGGGAACTTCGGGCTTCAGACCGTGTGTGGCTTGACGCCACCGAACTCAAGCGTCTGGAAGACACTTTCTGGCGATCTTCACTCTTCAGACTCTGATGTCTGCTCCGGTGCCTTCTCCCATGACTCGAGACAGACGATGATGGGGCTTCTGGCGTCCGGTGTCCGAAATCTTGCACAGAATCTCTGGTAGACAACTGTCTTTCAGACTTCACTTCTGGAAACTCAGGCTTCTCCTCCGACATATCGAAGTCATCGGGCTCCGACTTCACCGGCATCAGTGTTCGTGTCACTTGGATTCCCATGACTCTCCGAGCATTCCTCCAGCATCAACGCCTTGTGCAATCATCGCCAAACCCCTGGTAGACAACGGCATATGCGATGACACCCCTCGACTCATAGCCATCAGCGACGAGTCTGTGGAACTTCCACGGGAAGGTCTGAAGTCCAGATGAATTATCCTCAGAAGTACGCGAGGTCCCAATGACACTTAGCACAGGTACATCAGTCGACAGAGAGCTACCTCGATCTTCAGACGTTGGTACACCAGATTCCAAGCGAGTGCTATCTGAGTGACTCTCGTATACCGGCAGCGAACTCAGCGACGGCGTCGACAGTGCAGATGGTGTCGACGAGACTTGTGGGCGCGGTGGACCATGCTGCGAGCGCTTAGACTGCGGCGGTTCTCCACTGCTGGACCCATCAGAACTATGTGTGACTTTGAGTCCGGTCACCCGGAGTCTCATAATCAGCTGTCGACCTTATAGGTCAGGCTTCTCATCGCGTAATATACCATCAGTTTCACCTTGTCGTGCTTCGTTGCCCGCCCTCATGTCTTCTGGGAGTCGATTGACCTGAGACCTGGCGGTCACAGTGGCTCACTCAACCAGTTCTTCCGAAAGTCGGCTCTGAAGTTCCGTCGCCACGCTGCGCACTTGAGGCTCAAAGATAGCGGACGCTTGGGTCTGAGACCATCTCGGGAGCAGGTTCTGAAACGCGAACCCTGCCTCATACAACATTGTCTGAAGAACCGCTACACATTCAGGTGCCGTCAGAGTGTTCATCGAAATCTCGACGTACGACAAGTCTTGGATCCGACCAAAACTATGGCGCCTCAAGCAGAACTCCGATATCCACATGTCTTCTGGGAATACTGAAGAACACCGCCACTTGATGTAGTCGCCCGTCGCTGCCGCAGCCTTCTGGAAGACATTTGCATCAGGTTTCGCTGTTCGCCACACGTACTCGACATTCGGCAGAACAACTCTTCCTGCATCCATATCCCTCCATCGACGGAATTCACGGCGCACGTACTTCAGGGCACGTTCTCCATCCAGCGAATCAACCCTCCCAGACTCATCAGACGGTGTCTTCAGAGAATCTTCGGACTTAATCGGCATGTCATCAGACATCGGGGTGTCTTCGGACTTTACATTCTGAGAGACACGTTCATCCGCGAGTCCGTGTTCAGGTTTCACTCCTCCCACGGACTTCCCAGAAGTCGTCGACTCGGAACACAAGTCAATACCCTCCGGGGGCACAACCACATCGGCGCCTCCCTCAGACGCCTCATCACCACCCTCGCGGGCAGTGGTCACCTTGTCACCAGGAGCCTCGGCTTTGGACGGACCCTCTTCGGAACCTTGTTCACCAGACACATCGGGTGTCTCTCGGGCTTCCGGCTCCGCAGCAGGCTGGTCTTCGACCGCCAGTTCTGGGACGTCCACATTTTCAGCTGCCGCATTTTCTCGCGCAGCTTTCCTCCTCACGTCCTCACGCGTGCCGCCTTCTGAACCGCACCCAAGTCTCAGGCGGAAAACCTTGAAGACGCTTCGACTGATGTGTCGCCATCCCGCGACCACCACGTCCGCGACGTCCTCCTCTCGTAGTTCCATGCGAAGCCATCTTGATATCAGACGCTTGACAGGAAACCCTCTTCTCAACTCTCAGACCCGGTGATATCACGATACCAAGATCCGGGCACGCGCACCAGTTGTCGCGAAGTCGGTGTAACTTTTACCGCGGTGCAGGGGCGTACAGTGAACCTGGAAGTGTGGCTACCGGTAGTGATACCAGAGTCACACAGCAAGGCGGGCGTGTTACCTTGTGCTGTCCTCGTAGGTTCGTTGTCTTGGTAATGAGACCCTCGCCGGGGTCGTGAGAGTGTTGATGAGAGTAAGGGTTCCTTGTGTAGACCGCCGGATGTCTTTCTCATCCTCACAGGAGCGTTTGGGAGTCGAACGTTCTCCGGTGAACACAAGTGTACGCTGGAGATTTTTTTCTGAAGTCAAAAGAGAAATTAATACTATGGGAAGTCCTGTTACTAGTTTTCCGAGATAGCCGCAATATAGAGTTCTGATATACAAATATGTAGCTGCTCTTATTCTTTCCTGGCCCTTGAGCAGTGGGCTAGTACTCCAGGCCAACTAGAGAAATGTTCACCAGACACCTGGTCTGTCTGGTAGTCCCGTAACTTTCGCGCACCACCCTCTGATATTTAGAGGGAAATAAACCAATACACTATCGGTTATATACAACAGTCTACCGAGCGTCCTGAGAGCGACTGTCTAGCTCCCAGAACCTGTCCAAACGTACAATATGAAATGGGCTACCGCTAGAGACAAGACAAACGACCCAACTAGAAAATGGAATAGGTGGGTCCTCTCAGGTCGCTACGTTACGCTGATCTCCACCTAAAGGGGCTTGATAGGTGAGAGATCACACAACTAAAGCTTTGTCGTGGCCTTACACTTCCGAAGAACCGACGAATCGACCTTGGGGTTATAACGCAAATTGAACTCGGGGGTCCCGAGCAAATTGAACTCTGGTTATCTATTTCGTATCTCTCTCTCTTCTGTTTTCTGTCTTCTGTCTTCTGTCTTCCATATTCTCAGGTACACTTGGTCTCAGTATAACTCAGGAATCTTTCACTTGAGCTCACTATGGTAGTCGATGCTGCAAATCTTGTCGAGTCGACACTTATGACATCATTACAGGGATGAGCAGGTTGCGTGTCACATTGTGTGAGGTCGTGTTGGATACACTTGGTTACAGTATGGGGTGAACTTCAGAGTTTCGGAGTCTGGTATTCTGTTCGTCAGGCGTCTGGAATCATGTTCATCGGAGACATGTACATCGGAACCATGTACTCCGGAATCATGTACATCCGAGTCGTAATACCAAAGTCGTGACACTGGGGTCTGATCGTCAGTGTCTGTACATCGGAGTCTGTACATCGGAGTCTGGTAATGTCTGGAATATTGCTTGCATAAGCCGGGCACATCAGACCTGTTTACCAGAGTCATGTTCGTCAGAATCATGTTCGTCGGACTCATGTTCGTCAGAGAAATCCATGGGTGTTTTCGGGGTGCGGAACACGTATACTACAACGCACTAAGTCCAATTGGGGTATGCGTAGGGTGCGCTACGTCCGGTGTGCGATACTTGGTATCTTGTGGGTATAAGTACAATCCTTGAACCATCATCGTCACACAGGACGGCAACGGGATGAGGTCTCTCAGAGATACGTTCTCCTGAGAGACTTTCTGCCAACATTTAGGCACTCATCGTCGGGGAAAGTCCGGTGATCAGACTGAGTGTTGTTGTCTCTCGGGGTTTGTGCACTTTTCCGAGGAACACTTCTGATCTCTTGGGCCCCTTTGCAGTACAGGTGAAGGTTAACCCTTTAACTACGGGCTGTGGCGTAGAGGCCCAAGCAGACCTATACCAGAACCAATCACCGTGCAAGTTTGGAACATTTAAACCAATAGGAATGCACCATGATTACACAAGTAACCTCCAATTATCAATTATTGATAGTTCGCGATTTGCTGCCCAGAACCGAGATGCCCCCCTCCTGCAGTGACAAGTTGTGCGGGTGGTGTGGCTGCTCGCCTTGCTGCTGGAGCGTCTACGATGCTGCCATGAAGGAGAAGGCGCAGAGAATGAAGACTAGAGTACACCCCCGTCGGCGTCATCAAGATCTTCGCAAAGCCCTCGCCCGTGTGTTTATTTACCTCCAGACAGGCAGAATAAAGGGAAGCCTACCGCTGTGCGCCAACAAGAAGCTTTTACAGCTTTGTCCAGATATTTCGGAGAATGTAAGCCGTGTATTTGACATGTTGCTAGTCTCTCTGTGGGGTCACTAACTGGCGTGATACTTCTATTTCTACGTTTTCTTATAAATGCAACAGGATCTGCCGTAGGCACTCGAGCTATAGCCTCTAGGGCATCTTGGAGTTGCGGTTGGTCAGTCTGAAGGACTCCCTTGTAATGAAAAGCTGTAAAACATTCCACATGAAAGCCGCGCTCACACTTCACGCATCCGTACTTTGCTTTTCGTGTAGGCATCCCACGTATACTGCATAGATAGCAGGTCAACTTTCCATTACTGTGCTGTGTGGAGTTCGGGGTAATCGCATGAAGCGATGTATCACAGCCAACAACCTCGTCTATATCTTCAGCTCTCCGTTTCTGTTGGCGCCGTTCACGCTGCTTCTTGACAATGTTCTGGTTGCATGTGAGCGTATCAATCAGTGACCGTTTGAATTCTCGGAGGGATACGGGTGCTGAACTTGAACAGTTCAGGTGACGCTGTAGCGCAAACGCGTTGATTACCGACAGGTCGAGCAGCCACGTGAAGACGGACATGTGCATGCGCTTCTCGCGGCGTCTTGTCGGATTCGTGCTGCGCAATTGATCAACTCTATCTACAGCGTTCATGCATTTGTTATATACTCCAATCAGCGCCGGGGCCACGAGTGGCGTACGATCCAAAATAGTATCTCCAGTCCAACGCAGTAAGGGAACGGTGCCGTGGCAACATTTTACAGCTTCAGGTGAATCTGACGGGAGCGTCGAGGCTGACATTGTTTTCTTCAGATCATTTGAGTAAAAGATGACGACCTTTCGGTCTTTGAACACGATATACCCTGCACGTTCAGCGTATATCAGTGTCGGCATGTACTCAGTGTGCTTGCGCTTCGGGAGTCTTTTCTGGTTCTTTTTATGAGCCGCTTCATTTTGCTTGTAGTTTGGCTCAGGGTCTACCGCAGCAACGAGCTCCCACGATCCACGGTCTTGTTTAGCTATTCGATCCACAGCAGCTTCAAGTGCGAGTTTGTTGAACTTGTCCACTAAGTTCAATCGTACAGTACCTAGTAATTTCACTTCCCCAAACGCATTGATAGCTCGTGCGTAAGTGTGCCGGGTGTAGAAGTTGTCAGAGACGAGTAAGCGGTGGCCACTAGGTGATCGAAACGTGATGGTTTGATGGCCGGCCATGGCTATCCAGAGAGCTGTTGCTGATTTACGATCGATAAGAATGTCGGGGTGTGCCAACGTGTTCCACAACGGAGTTCGGAGTGACGGGAATAGTTGCGTATAGCGCTTAGTAGGCGTAGTTTGTGTAGCATTACCGGAGCCACTATCCCAGAGCGAATGAACGTACAGTGAATCCCAACCAACAACTGCGTAAAACCGCAGCCCGTACTTGTCCGGCTTGGAGGGCATGTAGGTCCTCGCTCGAGAGCGTGCTTTTGTTCGAACAGAAATTTCATCAAGACTGCTCGCACCCACTGGTACAGCAGTCTCGGCAAAACGCTTCTGGAAATGTTGCAATAGTCCTCTGCAGCGATAAAGTGGGTCTTTCACCGTTGCAAACGTCACCAAGCTTGGTGGATGCAACTGCAAGCCGCTCGAATATGCTGGAAGCGATCTCGGGCCATAGTCTCTCTGAATGCTGGCTGCCCAAGAAATCGATCTTTCGACCAGTAGTCAGTTATGTCATTTAGCGGGCAGAGACTCATTGCCATCTCAAGTTCGATGTAAGCATTGATTTCGCTCTCCGTCGCAGGTTTCTTTCCCTCCGCTTCAAGCTTCGTTGACGCCCACCGACGAATACTTTGACGCAGTGCTGGGGTAACGAACAGAGCGAAAAGCCCATACGAGCCATCCTTCTCGAAAGCACTTCTCACTGTAGCATCCATTGTCAAGTGTAGACCGCTTCCGTCCTTTATAGTCTTGTAGTATGCGTTCTGTGCAAGCGTCGCTGATGTCGGAATCGCTGCTGGTCGCGGCGCTTCCACGTGAACTGGCTGAGGTTGTGGAGCGATTGCGTGCTGAGTACCAAATGCTACCTCTAAGTCGCTTAGACCACCGTCCGAGAGGTCTTCCTCCCACTGGTGAGTTTCCTCGCCGTCGCTCTGGGAGTCCCAGTCGCTTTGGACGTCCCAGTCTCCGGTAACACCTTCATTCTCCATCTCGCTGTCTGGAAGAATTCGGAATGACAACCTCTACCGGTCTTATATGCATACAGCTGACGATTTGGTCTCGCTGTGAGTGGCTGTCGTACAGGTTCACATGGACCTGTAAGTGAAGGCAGCAACTTCACCCTAGCCTCTGTGTTGAACTTTAGCCAATCAAAGCATGTTGAAGGTGCTCTAACAGGTCTTCCTGGACATGTACGGAAAATCGTAGCTAAAGGGTTAATATTTATATTTCTTCCATTGATCCATCATATTGTCGCACGGGACATAACCTCGTCCCACATCTCCCTTTCTCCCACAATCCAGTGTATATCCAATCACATCACAGCGTAACGTCCATATTCCACTCGAAAATCGTAATTAGCAGCATGTCACTCGACAACACCAGGGTCCTTGTAGTCTGGATCTTCCTTGGGGTTGTCAAACGTAGACTCGACGTCGCTCTCACGGTATAAGTCTTCGACAGGCTTGTGTCCCGATGGCAACTTGGAAGGGCTCTTCGAAGTGAGCTTCAGAGTAGAACCTTGGAAGAGTACGTGAGATAGCGGGGGCTCTTGGGCTTGGGATCAGAGATATCAGCATCGGAACGAGTGAGATTCAGAACTCTGGAGTGGTTCGCAGCTTTCCCCGCAGCTTGCCGGGCTCGCTCCTCAGAGAAACGTTTCTTGAAATCAGGGACGGGCTTCTTTCGCGAGTCCAGAGCCGTCACGTTGATGATGGTTGCCCAGTGATCTGGGACGACTGTATCCTCCTGGATCGACACTAGCAGATCGCGCAGACGGTCCCAGTTACCAAAGAATTCAGAGTTTTCTTGCAAGAACTCTGAGAATCCCATGGATCGGTCAGCTTGGTATCAGGACGAGACTTCAGAATGGAGACTTGCGCTTGGAGATCAGCAACATGAGACTTCAGAGCTGTCTTGTCCGTCTTAAGAACCTCCACTTTGTCCTGATAGTGCGTCTTGAAGATCTGACGCCATACGTTCCTCCACGACACCGGCCTGTTGGGCACTCTGGAGTTCATGTTGCCAGTACTGACAGTTCAGCACTTGATCTCCTAGCACTCAAACCGAGGTGCTGCGGCATCTATCAGAGCAACACCGTTCTGAGAACCGACACGTTCCCGAAGGCGACGATGAGCGGCGGCCATGAGCTTCAGGTATCTAGCCGTCCGGAAGACCCTCCTGTATGGGGAAGGTGAGACAGCAAGGATGCCAGTTCCCGGCGATCTTCGATGGACGAAGCCAGAGCAACCAGAGTGCGCACGTTGGGAGGCTAGGCAAGCGGTGTCACAACCTCACTGGAATCCAGGATTACGCACTCCAACTCTTGAAGGCCTTCGTCAGTGAGAGCTTCATATCACACGAGCACACAAGAACCGCCGTACGCGTTCACAATATGGCGCCCTCTCTGGAAGTCTTCAGCTCGCGCTGGTGCACTTACCAGAAAGGCACGCTCCTTCGGCTCAACGTGAGGTGCGATGCAATTATTGGGAAATTGGAGTCCTCCACCGCAGTGACTGAAGCACCATCGCCCGTCACTAGACCTTGACGAAAGAGTTGGTCGACTTCCTTTGTAGTCAAGAGTCATGGAGTACCGAAAGCTCGCGGTCCGAAGACCCAGGGGTGTCCTCAGAAAATTCAGAACCTGAACCACGTGAGATGGTTTTTGGAGAAGCATCACCCGAACCGACCAGGTTCGTACCGTCATCAAGGAGGTCCCTAGCATGACCATCAACCTGAGGAGTTCTAGACTCCGATGCGTGGGCTGGGGTGCTTGAGCTGCCGCCTGGTTAAGTGGCTGAGCCAACATTTCCACCGTGTGCCATACTGGCAGTTGCCGTAGCAGGACATGTGCTCTGTGGCATCGCCTGCCGTGACACTCGCTGAGGCGCTCGTGCTTGCTTCCTCTGACATATGTGTGAGAAAGTGGATTGATTATGACCACGCGTTGGGCGAGCCAAGTTCAACTTTCTGAGTCTGAGAGAGGAATCAGACTGGGCGACAGGACACCAGAGACTCTGAAAACCAGGTAAGGTACATTACCCTCCGAAAACCGTCTATCAGAACATCTGATAGGACAGGCAATGATACACAGCTAGGAGAAAGTTCCGCACTGACGGATCGTGGCCATGAGGGGCAGTTGACATGATGCTATTTCCGATTTTCGAGCGACAGGTGGATATTACGTTACGAAGTGCTTGGTTCGATTATGGGTTACGAGCGAGAGGGACCGGGTACGCGGCTGTGTGGTGAAGCGGACGAGAATTTTTCCCGGAGAGGCGATATCAGCCACGAACCCGAAGAGAGCCAGAACAAGCGACAGGGGGGGGGAACCTGTGATCCCCAGATCTGAGTCGAATCAGGCAAAGGCACGATGGGTCCCACCAGGGAACAGGCAACAGTTCTACCGGGGAAAGATCAAGTGGAGTGGTGTTCGTTGGTGATCCGAGTTCTACCGGGGAAAGAATGGGGAGATCGAGGGTGTTCGGGCGCGATCGGCGATGACGGGATCCCAAGTGAGCACGATCGGCTCACCCCGGCGCCCCGAAGCCTTCAAACGGCACGATCCTGATTCCCCGGGCGGCGATGAAGCGGGATCACGCAGTGATCCTCTCCCGTTTAAGTACGAGATCGGCTCCGGATCAAGTTCAGCACCAGGCGCGACGCAGACTCCTCTGGTGGCCTGATCCGGATTCTCTGAACGACGACCAAGCGAGATCAAGTGGCGATCAAGTCCCGATTAAGTGCGAGATCAAGCTTCGGTTAAGTACGAGATCAAGCTTCGGTTAAGTACGAGATCAAGCTTCGGTTAAGTACGAAATCGGCTCACGATCAGGGTTAGGGGAGCCGAGCTAAGGGATCAGCTATGTAGCCAGTATCATGTGATCGTAGGATAGTAAATCAGGATGGGATTAGTAGGCATAGGAATAACCATAAACAGAATCGAATTTGCCCTGAACCACTCAAGTGTCTTCGCTACGCCTGGAACCGGGAACTACATTGGCCCTACAAGCGTCAAGAAGGTAAGGATACGTGACCTAGTATAGCGGTTAAGTCTGGATAATATATTGGCCAGCTTTGCCCTATCTAGTGAACTGTCCTTTAAGTGCATACATCGGATCGGAAGGAGTTGGTTGTTTGGCCCAACGATCCCGTCGAATCTCGCCCCCTCAAGACCCCCGCTATCGGAAGCGGAAAACAACGGAAAGGAAGGGACTGTATCCCGAACACTGGACTATTGGAAGGCCTGGATCAAGTACCAGGCACCCGGATCAAGGCTCGAGAACTCGCCTACGGCCGGGATCAAGTACCCCGAGGTGGAGTGAAGAACTTCCACGCTACCTCAACCCCTGCGTCACGCAAGACATTCTTCTCGTCCCAAGACATCTTCAGAAGTCACCTGGAAGAGCGTAACCCGCCTACCGACGGGTACACAAGGTGAACACTACACGCAGCAAGATCACGGATCATCGGGGGACCCCCTCCGTTAGTCGGTGTCTGGGCGCAAGTGGCGATCGCGATCGGCCTCAACCAGATTTTGGCCAGATCCGCTCCACCACAATGGTGCGCGTGCCCGGATTCGAACCGAGGATATCACCGTGAGTCCCAAGAAGATGTCAAGATTAAAGAAGAACAAGGGGAAGAAGTGCCTACGAATGTTGGATCGACGGAGGCACCGCTGAAAACAGAAAGATCCACAGATCAGCAGAGTTCTGGGAGGATCTCTACTGACAGGCACGAGGCAGACCTGGATCGCAATCCAGATCTAGAAGAAAAACCTCGAATTCCTCCCAAGGCCCCTTCGAGGGCCATTGCAGATCTCGATGAGAATCGAGATCCGTACACGAGCGATAAGGAATCAGCGAAGCTGAAACCTAATCTGCTCACCAAGTCCACTGTTGCCGCAAGATCGACCAAGAAAAAGAAGATCAAGAGCACCCGGACGAAATTGAAAGCTCCAGACTCAGAGCCAGAAGATGTGATCAACCCAGGATCGACGATCACCAAGGACGCGATCGAGCAGGCCTACTACAGGAAGATGCTAAGCGAGACCTTGCTTAACGATCCTGTTCTTACGATCATACAAGTCCGCCAGATCGGTAACCTCACCGGCCCGGTGTCGAAGCCCCGGACTAGCTCGGACCGCCTGAATGCGGTGAAGATTCTACTTGATCTGCTCCAAGAGGCTGGTTTAGTGGCTGGAGAGTTCAACCCAAACTCTCTATTTGACCTGGAACTGGAAGCGATTCAATCTGCGACCCATGATCTATTCGACTCCCTCAAAATCTTGGTCGGCCCACTGACGCACGACCCAGGCTATCAGACTGGATCGTCATGCTACGCGTCAGCAACCTCGGAACCAGATTCCGACAGCCCGAGAAGGCTGCAACACGTGTGGTGAGGGCCTCGCTTGTCATCTTGCATCTCGCAGCGAGAAACCTTCTCGCTGGGGACAGCAGCCTTCAACGTCGCGTGTCCGAGTTCGACACGCGAGACTACATTACCAGTAGGACGCCCCGCGCCTACTGGTCCTTGGCGTTTTTTGAACGCCCGCCCGCTTTGCACTTGCGTGCATAGTGACCGATGTTACCACACAGGTAACATCGAACCTTGACGTTCTTACGCTGCTGTTGACCAGCAGTCGTAGCACTCGAGAGGTCCATAGGTTCCGGACCTCCCGTCTTCGCAACAGGACGCGCCGGCTTCGGCGCGTTCGCATGGAGTTTAGCTTGACGCCGGCTAAACTCCTCTTGCATCGCAAGGCTGATCGCCTCCTCGAGAGGATTCGGATACTCTCGGAAGAGATATGTTTTGACGGGACCATCTCTTAGTCCCTTCATGAACGTGACGACCTTGGTCGCCTCGTCGATCGCGTTGGCCATTATGTTCGATACCAAGTATCGAGCACGCTGGGCAAAGGTGTGAACGTCATCCTTGCCCTGCTGCAGATCGAGAAACTCCCTCTCGATCTGAACTCGTTCTTCGGAGGCTCAAACGCAAGCTTGAGTTCCTCCTTGAACTCCTCGTACGTGCTGAAACACGTAGGATCCGATAGTCGGCGCCCATAGGCCCAACTCCTCGCACGTCCGCCAAGACATGACATGGCGAACGCGACCTTCGACATCGGGTCGACGATACGTCGAGCCGCAACGGCTGTGTCAAGTTCGACAAGCCAACGAAGGAGGGTCTCGTCCTCCTTCCCCGTGTAGGTACTTACGTGGAGTTTCAACGACTCCACCGAGGCAGCAACATCTCGTTGCTCCTTAACAATGTACCCCAGAGCAACACCATGTTGCACTGTTGGCGATAGCGTACGAAGCATCGTCGCTACCGCCGGCTCTCCAATGACTTGCGAGTGTCTTTGGAGAGCTTCCCACTCTGGGTCCGACAGGTGGGCACAGTCCGTGCGCGTCACGGACATGTGTGGGGTCCCAGTGGATCCCTGATCCATTGGGGAGTTCTCGACCCCGCGTTCGTATGACTCCATACGAACGAACTGCAGTCGGTCGTGGGACGGACTACAAAGTGCTACCAGGTGTAATGGGTCTACCTAGACCTATTAGATGGCGTACACGTGCGCTTACGTGTATGAGGAAGCGTGCAAGTAGATTAGACTTAATTTAAGTATACTTATTTAAATAAGTATAATTAAATCAAATATAACTAAATTAAACTGCAAATACCGTAAAATGAGAACTGTTATTGAATTTGGCATAAGCCAATTATGGACCTCCTAAAACTGTTTGTTATCTATTTCTAAAGGGTCTGCCAACGTGTGGTTGGCAGAAACTCTGCTCAGTGATTGGTAGAAACCCGTTACTTTCTACCAATAATATGCACAAATGCACACGAACCACCCAATAATGTGGTTCGCCCATGTATCCTTTGGTGTGTACAGCACACCAAGGTTTGAGGCCCATTTCTAACCTCTAACCGTTATCCTAACTGTTAGAGTTACAAGTGGTACAACCACTTGTACGTGTAACCCCGTTACAAAGCATGTCCGGCACACATTCCTCGTGGTAAGCACATCGATTCAATTTATGTAAATAGCACGGGAATACCTACATGTCGGGCTAGTAAACAACTACTTCACACAGTTTTATACCGTGCTCTAAAGCTCTAGCCATAGACTCGCTTGAAAGTAGCTACTGCCTTCTCGCGCTTCCGTGCGCCCAGTAACCAGACCAACTCGGCAGCGAAAAGAACGCTAATTGGTTAAAATATATTTTAATTATTTAATTGGCTAAAATCGATATGGTGATCCGTGTGTCGGACAGACAGACAGACAGACAGACAGACAGACAGACAGATAACAGAAAACAGACAGACGGCAGATAGACAGACAGACAGACAGACAGACAGACAGACAGACAGACAGACAGACAGACAGACAGACAGACAGACAGACAGACAGACAGACAGACAGACAGACAGACAGACAGACAGACAGACAGACAGACACCATTTGCGCTCTGGTCACCCGCTACGCGGGGACATGGTTGATCCCAGTAGTTTTGGTAAGATCAACAACGACCAGTGAAGTTGAAAATATTACATGGTTCAAGGATTTTACACGTGAAAACCACAAACAGAAGAGGTTTTATTCATAAAAACATGAAATGATGCACTTAAAAGTTGAAGATCTCCCTATAGACAATGTTCTTGGTGTGTATGTTCCCGTCTTCGTCGATAGCTTCCGGGTCCACGATTATCTTGATCACCTCCCGTGACGTCACCCTCGACAACGCTACATACAGCTGTCCGTGCGAGAACACAGGGGACTCGAGGAAGATCCCCACGTGGTGGATAAACTGTCCTTGGACCTTGTTGATCGTCATCGCAAATGCCGGAACCACAGGAAACTGGTTTCGCCGAAACTTGAACGGGAATTCCTTGTCGTCGTCATCATAGAAGATTATACGCGGAATGAATACTGAACGGCCCAGTCATAATCGTAGCTTCAATGCTCCGCACACGCAGTGACACTACTCGAAGGCGTATTCCGTTGCACAACCCTGTGTGGCTGTTCAGGTTGCGAATCATAATGATCGTAGTTCCAACTTTCAATACAATTCGGTGTGGTGGGATACCAGAGAAATTCAGAGAGTTCAAGAACTCTGGCCCAAACATGTTTGGATCCGCAACACTTTCGAGACTGGCAACACGTACTCTTTGTTTCTCCTGATAGATGTGAAGTTGTGACTCTACAAAATTTCTATGCACTGCCGTTTCTCAGAGCCAGAGCGGCGTTGAGGATATTATTGATCCAGATGATTTCAGGGTTAAGACACAGATGTGGGTGCTAAGGGACAAGGGCAAGCCTGGGAAGGGGTTGCCAAGTTCAAAAGATAGAAACGACTTCAAAAGATCCTGACATACTCCGGTTGATGCACTTCAGATAACTCGCATATGGAAACCAAGTGACTTTTCGATGGTGCCATGGCCAAGGGGTTATATTACTGAAGTATCTGCGAGACTCAAGTTATCAGTCGAACGTTCGAAGTGGAGGTTATCGTTGGACTATCGGGGACTGTCTAGAGTTTTGTACCCAGTATCCTGGTTGAGTTTCGGGTTTTCTCAAGCCCATATATTTTTGACCGACCAAGACGCCCGACGATGATGTGTCCGGAGCCAGCTGGAATTATTTTATGTTCTTCAACCCTATGGTATTCTACTGAAACGCAAGCCTCTTTCTGATGAGACGCCCCTACTACATAGTGAAACCAAGTATATTTTTGCATGTTTAGCTAGTGCTAGCTATTATACACTGAAGAGAATTCAATTTGCCACCAATGGCGCAAGTGCAAAGTCTTGGACGGTTATCCTAAGACACACTGTGAGGAGCCGTGGACCAGCCTTGAGAAGATGGCTTCAAAGTAGCCGAGCCAGCGTCAGGCCGCGTCGACAAGTCTCACTGCCGCGTGAATCTCCGCCAGGGTGAGATCAAGTTCGAAAGGTATCCGGGCGGCGTTCCCCAGGCGTGACCCCTTCCATTTCATATTCCAGTTGATACTTTCGGGTATTATTTCACATAATAACTGCATTTTGGGAGGTTAGTGGTAGTCACCCCAAAAATTGATTGATTTGACTGCTTGTGTGTTTGAACTGTATTGGCTGTGTGAGTCCTGAAATATTGCATAGTAATTTGGACATATTTATTGGATTCTATTCTTCCGGAGATTCCTAGTGATGTCCTTGAGTAGAAGTCGCATCCACACGCACTCCTTCACACAGTCACTGAGCGCCATGTACTCGGCCTCAGTTGAACTCAAGGCGGCAGTCTTCTGAAAAGTAGAACGCCACACCACAGACGCTCCACACAACAACAGCATCGTCCCCTCATGGAACGACGGTCGTCATGATCGCTAGCCCAATCGGCATCCGAATAGGCGACGAGTTCCGTTCCAAGTTGTCCATCGTACACGATGCCAACATCCGAGGTCTTCATCAGATAGCGCACCACCTTGATACCAGCATTCCAGAGCTTCTCACCGGGGTTCTCCAGGAAACGGCTCAACTTAGCCACCGCGACAGCAATGTCGGGTCTCGTTCCACAAGCCAGGTACATAAGGCTTTCCACAAGTGAACGGAACGGCTTCGACTTCATCTTCATCTTGTCTTCTTCAGTCTGCGGTCCATCAGCCCTCGACAAGTGAATACTTGGATCCATGGGGATCA
This sequence comes from Phytophthora meadii, assembly GCA_032432875.1. Lineage (NCBI taxonomy): Eukaryota > Oomycota > Peronosporomycetes > Peronosporales > Peronosporaceae > Phytophthora > Phytophthora meadii. The sequence goes on from JAUMGV010000043.1 coordinate 1,362,443, forward strand.
GGCTTGGCTTGGCGTTTGCTTGTCCGAACTTCTTGATAACTACCCCCGTATAGGCCTGCTGACTGATACTCAGCATCCTCTGCTTCATGTCGTAGTCAATCTCGATCCCGAGAATGAAGCGCGCACGTCAGAGGTCTTTGATCTTGAACTTCGAAGCGATTTCCGCCTTGACCGAGGTAATCATAGCCTGGTCTTGAGACGCAACTAGCATTACATCGACGTACAGACATACGGTGCACTTGGTGAAGCCATGACCATGAGTGTACACACACGGATAAGCATCCGCAGCCTCGAACCCCATACTCTTGAGGTGCTTGTCGATGGTCTCGTTTCACACATGTGACTCCTGCTTGAGTATGTACAAGCTCTTCGCTAACAGGCACACCAGTTCATAGTCAACTTCAACACCGTCCAGTTCTCGTAACATCTCCACAAGGCCTTCAGGCAGCTCCAGGTAAATTTCTTCCTCCAAATCACCTAAATAGGAAAGCGGTATCCACGTCACACAGCTCGATGATGGCTCCTTCAGCACACAGCTTGGCAAGAACGGCCCGAATCGAGCTGAAAGATGCCACCGGCGAGTAGGTCTCCTCGTAGTCAACACCATGACGTTGCGAATATCCCTTGGCGACCAGACGAGCCTTGTAGCGAACCACCTCTCCTTTTTTGTTGTGCTTCAGCGCGAACACCCAACGGTCGTTGGTGCTCCGCTTTCGTCACGAGCTTCCAGGTCCCGTTCCTGATCAGCGATCTCAGCTCGCTCACGATGGCCTTCAGCCACTGTCTTCTGTTCTTGCTTGAAGAAGCTTCCTCGTATGTCTTCGGAACTTCTTCACTTGCGATCATCAACTGCTCTCCTTGGACAATGAGTTGACCCCCGCTTCCTTTGGAGCGACCTTGAGTCATCTTCTGACGCTTGGTTCCGCTTGATGAGGGGGCGTCCACGAACTGCTTCTTCCGAGAACCACCCTCCTCGTGTTCGTCGGTTTCTTCAATGCGGCGTGATTGGGAACGCGTAATCATCGTGTGGGTAGGACCATACGGAACGACCGCACCATCTCTGGTTTGCTCATCATCTGGTTTGATCACCTCACCCACCTCAACTTGACGCGTAACGGCATGGATCGGTACGATTCTTCTCTCACCAACGGACTCTGGTTACGTTCTGATGTCATCTTCATCGTCCAAGTCCAAACGCTCCATCAGGTACTCCGGCTTGGTGGTCTCCACGAACTTCACGGTGCGCACGATTTGCATCTTTCCTGTTGTCATGTAAAGGACGCGGTATCCCTTCACACCGTCCTCGTAGCCCATGAAGCGACACTTGAACGCCTTCGGGTCCAGCTTGAGGCGTTTCCCTCCTGGAATATGAGCGTACCCAAGCGCACCAAACACTTTCATGTTCTTGAGCTGTGGCTTGGAACTGCTCACAGTCTCGTACGATGTCTTCACTGTGGCGGCGTTGGGAATGCTGTTGATGATCCACGCGGCCGTGTTGACCGATTCAGCCCACCACTTCTTCTCGATGTTCTCATGATAGAGCATGCAGCGAGCCATCTCCACTAGGCTCCGATGCATGCGCTCAGCGAGTCCGTTTGGCAGAGGCGTGTAGGACACCGTCTTCTCGTGTTTGATGCCCGTCTTATTCAAGGAGTACTTGAACGGCTTCTCCATGTACTCGCCGCCGTTGTCGGAACGCAGGCGCTTAATCATCTTGCCCATCGCGTTCTCCATTGCTGTATTGTAGGTCTTGAACTTGGACAGCACTTCCGACTTCTGCTTCAGAAAGTAGACAGTCACGTGGTGCAAGTTATCGTCGATGAATCTCACCGCATAGGTACATCCACCAGGTGTCTTCGTCTGCATCGGACCCATCACGTCCGAGTGTACCAGGTCCAGCACACCTGCGCTCTTGGCAAGCTTCTCCGGGTGTCGAGGAAAGTTGTCAGCATGCATCTTCCCCATGCAGCATCCTGGGCAGACGTCGTCACTTGAACCGTTGCCCGTAACCCGAGGCAGTCCTTCTACCATCGTCAGTTCTCGTAGCGCTTGTACGGGATATGGCCAAGGCGTGCGTGCACCACAGCCCATGGCTCCTTATGAGTTGCCGCAACGTGGCACACCTCGTCCCCCCACTGTCTCCAACTTGTAGATGTTTCCGTAGCGCATAGCCTCCATCACCGTCACACTTGCACTTCCCGAACTGTGCGGTGACACCCTTCTCGGCTAGCTTGGCCACCGAGATGAGACGCCCATCAACTTCACAGCGTGACAGACGTCCCGTCCATCAGCTTGATACCGACGGTGCCACTTGCAACTACGTCGATCTTCGTGTGATCCGCTATTGTGATACGGATCAGCGTCTTCAGCTTCTTCATGGACACGAACTTGTCCCGGACGCTGGTCATGTGCGAACTTGCATCCGAATCGACGAGCCACTCAGCTTTGCTCATCGCCCCCGTTGCCGTAAAGGTAAAATCTGACGATTCCTCTTGGGCACGCTGTCCGCGTCCCACGTCGGCCGTCTTCTTGCGGCACTCGAACTCTCGGTGCTCTTGCTTCTTGCAGTAGAAGCATTTCCCTTGGAATCGACGCTTGCCGAATTCCTTCTTCTTCGTAGCGAAGGCTTGCTCTTGAACCGATGACGATTCATCCGAGCTCCCAACACCGGCCAATGTCTCCTACGCGTTGTTGAGGCTGAGACTGGCCGTGTTCTCCAGCGCGCTGACAAACACGCGGTATTCTTCCGGCAGGCTACCCAGCAGCAACACGATCTGCCGGGTCTCGTCGAGCGGTTCACCGATCGCAGCCATCCGGTAGACCAGTTCCTTGAACGCATCGACATGCCGCGAGAACCGAGTGCCGGGCCCCATCATGAAGTTGTGCATCTTCTTGGTCAGGAGGAGTCGGTTCTTCAGCGTACTTTGGTTGCACTGCGTACGCAGCGCACGAATGTACACTTTGTACGTCAGACTGACGTCTTCAGCGATCATTCCAAGGGCCTTCAGATCGTTCATGGGCCATTCAACCGTAGCGCGATTGCTCACAGTGTCGGACGCTGGTATGCGCGATGAGTCCCTTCCGAGACAGCTGCATCCGCATATTGAACTCCCAGTGGAAGTAGTTGCCTTCCACGAACTTAACGGAGTCTGCGTAGCTTGGGCTCATAACCAATTGAGATTATGCGAACGAGGCTTGTAGTCGAAGTGAGGAGTTGAATGGAAATTCGAAAGTGATTGAGGTTGAATTAGAGAGAACTGTCTAACCAATGTCTTCTACTGTTCCTACATGTATCCTGTACGAAAGCTCATACTCTAACTCCTTCTCGTTTTATTAAGGCTGCGTCAGCAAATGCGCAAACTAACCATCCGTCCGGTAAATTGAAGTAGTCGACCAATCAGATCCCGCGATCTTGGAATGATGGACAAGGTGGACCAATCACATCTCTCCATTTGCCGTTAAGTGCGCACGGCACGCGCCAAAGGTAACAACCGCACTACAGGCACGCGCTCCGATGTAGTCAGGAAAAAGTGAGAGACTGCGAAGTGTACAATCGCAACATGATGAGCATGAAGATTTGGATGCAGTAATCAGAAGAAATCATCAGGCAAATGCTGCGAAGTGGAAGGCTGCCCTGGAGGTCAAGGAAGCACTGGAAGAAGAAGAATCAGAACGGACGCGCACCACGCGAGTCAGGATGAGTCAGGAAGAATCTTCGGAAGAAGAAGGTGATCCTGAGCAGGAGGAATCTGGGTCCGACGAGGATCCGGACGAAGAAGAAGAAGTGTCTGAATCCGACATCGAGAGGCGCCCGGATGATGCACTGGTGGATGACTCCGGCCTGGAGGAGTCCGATGGAGAAGAGTTTGACGCCGTCCCAAGTGAGGCTGATGACTCTGGAGCAAACGTGTCTGATGAAGAAGCAAGAGTTGGATTGCTGGCTAACTTATGCGAGAGGTACGCCCAGGAGAACTTGAACCCGTCCCCAGCTTCTGAAAGCGCCAACAAGATCACGGAAACTTTCGCCTTCTCTGTCTGGTCGCGCGTGTGTAACGGGGTTACACGGCGCTGTGCGCTATGGCTACTCTAGTGTGGCAGACATAGGCCGGAGGCACAAGTCACAGATCTGTGTACGACACATCGTGTTTCTCACACGTCACATATGTAGCCATTTGTTGGCAGTTAGCTCAGAGCCACACATTGCATTTTGACTAGGATATATGTTAGATACTAAATCCGTTACATTTAGGATTAGGGCAATAAAGTCAATAAAAATCAGTTTGCATTTAAATAGTTAGTGTTAGTTCCTTTATTATAGGGACACTGATTGTGTGAGTCCCGTATTTAGTGGACTACTTGGTTCTTGTATTAGTGCCTTGCAAGCAGGCCTCTACGAGTCAACTAAACTTCCTCTGTGCCGTGCACACCTACACATCCCCGCTGCATCTGGTAGCACTCGTAGTCAATCCAACTCCTGAGTTGAAGACTGTTTCTCTGTGAGAATGGAGCAAGAAGCATACGCTCACTTGACTCCGAGTCAGCAGGACACGCTTAACAAGCTTACGTCCTTGCTAGGCCCGGAAGGCATGGCGCACCTTGCGTCCCAAGGGCCGGAGGCCGTCAACGCGCGCCTCGAGGCATTCGCCTCGTACGATAACGCTCTCGTTGAGCACATTCAGCGGAATGTAAAAGGGGTCAACCCCGCCCCGAGTGCTAAGCCCGTCACGCTCAGCGTGAAGACCTTCGACGGTCAGGAGGGAGAGAACCTCCTGCTGTGGACCCGAGAGGTCGAAATGGCCATGGGGGCCGCTATTTTCCAGTTGGAGGGTCAACGCGTGGCGTTTGCCATCTCTAAGCTCGAAGGACGAGCACGGGAATGGGCCTTGACGTCTGGGACGTCGGTGGAAGCGGCCTTCCCCACTTGGGGTGAGCTAAAGGCCAAGCTCATGCAAGTGTTTGCTCCGCCTAACCAGGCGTATCGCGTGCGGTCACGCTTCCTTGCTTGTCGCCAAGGCAAGAAGGATCTGGTGGACTATGTCCAAGAGCTGCGCACGCTCATTGCCGGCATGGCTGCCGATCCTCTACCTGAGGTGGTCGCCGTGACCGTCTTCATGGAAGGTTTACGAGCTGGCGTGGCCAGGACGGAGGCATTCCGTCAGAGTCCTCGCAGCTTCGAAGACGCTGTCAGCGTGGCATTGAATGCCGAGCACAACGTTAAGTTGTCGAGGGTCGGTGCTAACAGCACAGGGTCCAGGGGACCCGACCCATGGACCTCAGCTATGCTGAAGATGAAGTAGCCGAGCTACGAGCTGCGGTGCAGCGTATGAGCACCCGCCGGTGCTACACGTGTGGCAGTCCCACACATCTGAGGCCCAACTTTCCTCTGCGCAAAGAGCGCGCCGGCCAGAATGGCCGCACCCTGCCGCGGGTCCCGCTTTGGGCTCTGCCCAGGGAAACGCCGGCTCCCAGTAGACGCGGGGCGGTCTACTGGGGAAGAACTGAGTTCTGCAGTGCGTGAGAGGCACTGGGGCTCAGCCCCGAAGAGCTCCGTGCTCTTGAACACGGAACGTGTGAGCAAGCAGGGCTTGCTGGTCGTTCAGGTGGACATGAAGGGCTTTGAAAAGCCATGGATCGTGTTGATCGATTCGGGAGCGTCTGGCAACTATGTCAGACGCTCCACCGTTGAAGGTAGTCAGCAATATGCTGAGGCGCTTCGAGCGCGAAGAGGTGACATAGTCACAGTCCGTCTAGCGACGGGCGTCCGTGTCACGGTGGCCAAGGTCCCCATGGACCTGCGGCTGAAGTTCCTGGACTTCGATAGCGTGGAACGCTGCTTGGTCCTGGACCTGGATTCGAGGTATGACCTCATCCTTGGTATGGCGTGCTACAGCGCCACGAGCCATGTATCGATTGGAGGTCGAAGACCTTAGGGGCTACGCACTTCTCTCCTAGTGTAGCTTTGGCGAGTCATGAACCCACCTCTGCTAGGAAGCAGAAGCGCTATTGGCGCGAGCATCGAGCCGAGTCGGCTGGAAGTCGGTGTGTCCGAGTTAGTGGACAGCACCGAGTGCGAGGGTCGCAGTCCTGTTGAGCGCGTAGCGCTGGTTGGCAGTGGGTCAACGTGTGGGCAAAGCCCACGTAATCCCTGTGGGGCGGCACGTACTCCGCCGAGTGACGCCGGTCATGGACCGTCACTGGATGCCGATGGCATCGGGCCTTCCCAGGCTGTGAACTGTGGGGCGGTACGTACTCCGTCGAGTGATACTGGTCGTGGGCCAAGTCGATCGCTGAGTGTCTCTGACACTGGGCCAGCTACGGTCATTGATTGTGCAGCGGCACGTACTCTCCTGAGCGGCATCGGTCGTCGACCGAGTGGATCGATGAGTGTCTCTGAACACTGGGTCGAGAGAGGCCGAAACATGTGCGACGGCGCGTACTCCGTTGAGTGGACGTTCGTCGGCTAGACAACGACGTCGTAAGGCCCTTTGGGCGAGACGCTCTGCGTCTGAGTCATCCGTGACGTCGAGTGTCAACGCACAGGAGGGCTATACACTCTGGTCGATGTAGTGGGCGGCGGTGCCGAAGGCAGCGTCCGGCTGGACAGACTGCCGAGCGTCGACAAACTCCTTGAGTTAGAGGAGATGTCGTTCGCCGACTTTGGATATGCCTTGAAGACTGGCGAACTCGCCGAGGTGGTCATCGTTCGACCTGAAGAAGAGTTAAACTCATCGTCCGTCGTGGACAAGTCCGTCTTGGCCAGGATCTGGACGGCGTTGAACGCCAGGAGTGGATCGGAGATCCTTAAGAACCCCTCGGACCCCTTCTACCCCATGCTGAAGGAATATCGAGACGTTGTCTCGAAGGAACCACCGAGTGGTCTGCCTCCAGACCGAGGCGTGCGTCATGAGATCGACTTAGTTCCCGGAACTAAATACTGCGTAACCCGGCAGTGGCCTCTTCCCAAAGAGCAATGCGACGTCATTGACGTCTTCCTCCATGCGAAGCACGCGGCGGGTCTCGTGCGCGAGAGCAAGTCTCCGCACTCCACACCAACATTCTGTGTCAGAAAGCCGAATGGCAAGTGGCGTATCGTTCACGCTTTCAATAAGCTTAACGCTGCCACGATTCCGGCACAGACGCCGATTCCTAGGAAGGATATTCTTCAGAACAACATGGTGGGCTGCACCATGTATAGTGCGCTCGAATTAGTCAAATGGCTACTATCAGCTGCTCATGCGAGCCAGTGATATTCCACTTACAGCGGTGAGCACCCCGAGCGGTATGCTCTGGGAGTGGCTCGTAATGCCCCAAGGGCTGTCGAATGCGCCTGCAAAGTTTAATCGTCTAGTGACGCAGTTGTTCAGGCCCCTGTGGTCATTCGCACTGACGTACTTTGACGACGTGTTCGTCAACAGTCAGGCCGAACAGGGCAAGACTGACATCGAGGTACACGTGGAACACGTGAGAGCTGTGCTCAAGTGCATGCACACCAACAAGTTGTACGCCAACGCGGATAAGTGCGCCTTTGGCGCGGAAGAAATCCCTTTCCTAGGGTGCTTCATTGGAAGCATGGCCTTCGTGCTGATCCAGCAAAGGTCAAGGCCATTGTGGGCTGGCCGGATCCCTTGACACCAGAAGGACTTGCGTAAGTGGCTTGGCTTGGCCAACTACTTGCACAAGTACAGCGAGAACTACGCTGAGTTGGCTCGGCCACTGTCGGATCTCCTTAAGAAGGATGCCGAATGGGTATGGCGGGCTAAGCACGAGAGTGCGTTCACTCGCATCAAGGATAGCCTGCTTCAGGCACCGATATTGGCGTTGCCAGACCCCGATCGTCCATTTGTTGTCGTTTGGGACGCCTCGGACTTTGCCATCGGCATTGCCCTGCTACAGGTGGACGCCGAAGGGCGCGAACGCGTTATCGTGTTTGAGTCTCGCCGGCTCAAAGCTGCTGAGAAGAATTATCCTGTTCATGACAAGGAGCTACTTGCGATGAAGTATGCTCTCGTCAAATTCAGGGTTCACCAGCTTGGCTCCAAGCCGTTTGTGATCTACACGGATCATGCGTCACTACGCACAGCGACACAGTCGTCTCACCTCTCGCAGAGAATGGCCCGATGGCTCTCCTTCTTTGCGGAGTACAACTTCGAGGTGAAGTACTAGCCTGGAAGGCAGAACGTCCTCGCTGACGCGTTATCGCGTCGCCCGGACTATGAGTTATCTCATGTCACCTCGGTGACGTCGTCCGTGACGGACATGATTCGAGCAGCGTACGCTCAGGACGACTCTTGTGTCGCGCTGCTTCAAGCTCTGGGGAGCGATGAGTTTCAGGACTCAAAGGTGACTCTGTCACGACGCCTAAAGGCGAGACTCCAGCGCTATAGCCTGGAAGGCGCCCTGCTGTAGTACAGCACGGGCCAGGATGACCTACCACGTGTGGTGATTCCTCACGATGAGGACCTGAAGTATCGTATCCTCTATGAGGCCCACGACACGCCCACAAGCGGCCACCTCGGTCGCGAGAAGACCTACGGCTCGGTGAGCTCCATGTACTGGTGGCCGAAGATGTACAAGTGGGTCAGCACATATGTGCACACGTGCGAGACGTGTCAACGGGTTAAACCCTCACCGCATGCGGCAGCGCCTTTGGCGAGCTTGCCTGTATTCGGCCCAGGTGGCCACGTGGACCATGTAGTCCATGGTAGTCTCTCCGGTCTGGAGAAGGAGTGGGTAGGTCCTCGTCTGAGGCACAGACTCCCGTCGGCGTTGCTAATCCAAGCGTTGCCGATACTCGGCGAATGAGCATACCTGCGGGGTCAGGAAACGCTCATGGAGCCCTTGTCATTGCTGGGTCTCAGCCACTGTGCGAGGTGCAGCGCCTATGGCGTAACCGTGCAGATTTGGCTGTGCCATTAGCTGCTTCACCTGCTCGGCAGGATCCCGAGGCTCGAAGCCGTAGTCGCGCCGCGACGAGGTCCCCAAGAGATTCCGAGGAACCGGGCGACGCGCCTCTGGAGCGCTGCTCAATGAAGCCTCTTGCGCCTCATCCAGAGGGTTAGTAATTGTGTCTTCGACACCCCCGAGCGGCTCTGGCTCATCGTGAGCAGGATGTGGCGGTGCGTTGCGTAACGCGTTAAGCACGAGGCTCGAAGGTCCCTCCGGAATTGGATTGGGCTGATGCAGCTGCCGAGGAAGCGTGTACCGACGCGGATCACGTGGAGAGCGCAGCTCAGATCGAGTCGTCCGAGAGGAGACGCAGGGGCATCGCCCTGGACGGACTCCTCATAGTCCACTTCGATCTCGCCTTCCTCGACAGGAGAGCGACGTGTGTCGCGCGTCGGTGACGCTGTCTTGTCTCGTCGAACGACGAGCCGCCGCTATCGCTTGCAGCTGGGCTGCTCATGAGCTTCGCTCCGTAGCGAAGGCGAGACGCCGCGAAGTACTCCGCGATGGAGAGCGTGAGAGGATCAGGCGGGGAAACGCAGAGGCGCAGAGGCGGAGACGCCAAGACACGAGGCACCCGAGGAGCGGTAGGCTCGCTGGGGCAAATGGGAGAATGTGCTCGTTGAGCCAGCGCACACGCGCACTCTCTTTGAGAGATTTCCTTTATCGGAAAGTTGCCGGTGACAGGCCTTGACAAGGCAGTTATGCCGGTCGTTTAGATACTGCGTATCCACAGTTTGGTGGGGGAGGGTGTAACGGGGTTACACGGCGCTGTGCGCTATGGCTACTCTAGTGTGGCAGACATAGGCCGGAGGCACAAGTCACAGATCTGTGTACGACACATAGTGTTTCTCACACGTCACATATGTAGCCATTTGTTGGCAGTTAGCTCAGAGCCACACATTGCATTTTGACTAGGATTTAGTATGTTAGATACTAAATCCGTTACATTTAGGATTAGGGCAATAAAGTCAATAAAAATCAGTTTGCATTTTAATAATTAGTGTTAGTTCCTTTATTATAGGGACACTGATTGTGTGAGTCCCGTATTTAGTGGACTACTTGGTTCTTGTATAGAACCGAAGGCTAGTGCCTTGCAAGCAGGACTCTACGAGTCAACTAAACTTCCTCTGTGCCGTGCACACCTACGCAGCCCAGCTGCACATTACCGTTGGTGATATGCATAGCGAGGACGAACATGATGGCCTAGAGGGTGCAAATGCCATTACAAGCAAGAAACGTCAACGATATGATCCAGACAATTCGTTTGAACCCTCCCCTGCAGATGAAGAAGCCACCTGGACCACCGCAGATGATAACAAGGTTCCCTCTCTCACCGATCTTACGCTTCCTCGTTTAACAGCAGACGACGATGAGCTACCCTCTGTCTCCGAACTCGCGTTGCTCCGTACCACTTCTAAATACCGCTCACTATCACCGAGCATGGTCGCGATGCGTCCGAGGCAGCTGATCCAAGATCCAGTGGTAATTGAAACGCCTTCATTTCCGTCGCCATCTACCGACACGACGCTGTCGAAGCCAAGCCATCCAACCGCTTCACAACGTCCGACTTCTTCGATCGACTCGGTGAGCCATTGGTGAAGTCGTAGAAACAAAAACGCCACCCTAGTGACTCTAACACCCGCAAAACCAAGGCTCAAAAGAAAAAGAAACGATCAAGCTCTGACAGCTCGGATTTTGAAAGCAAGAAACCTAAGAAAATGACTGCCCACGAAAGCAAAGCGTCCCTGTCCGTGGCGTACGCAAAAAATGGAGAGGCCAAGATCAACTATATGCAGAGCAAACTGGCGCTCGACGAAAGAATGTGGGAGGAGCAGCAAAAGTCTAACAAAGAGCAGCAACGCTTTGAGCAACAGCTGCGTACCCGCGAAGTGGAAGAGCACCGAGCTTCGCGTCGTCACGAGCTGTTTATGTCGTTGGTGGCTGCTCAGAAAAGTCCTGACGAGATCAAGATGTTGATGCAGCTTTACGAAGGTGGGGTTTAGTCCGATCTGACACCGAGCATTCCAGTTTTGAACTTCAAGGTGATCGTCGCAGCGATAGTTTTTTTGGTGGGAAGATTCTCCCTTCTCAGCGCTGCAATTACACTCCACTACGCAATAACAAACCCAAATTAACGTCAACGATGAAGCAGCCAAAAAGCGTTGTGTTGTTCAAATATTTTCGGCTAACAAACTAGTTGTCCTGGCACAAAATTCAACCACGAGCACGCCCACGAGCGATTGCCTTTGCCTTAATATACCGGCGAAAAGCATACGGGTCCTCATCATCGCTATCGCTAGCTGGTTCGTCTGTATCGCTGTAAGTGTCAGGGCATTCTTCGTCGCTAGGCCAACCATCACCAAATAAGAGCGATGTGGTGAAGCGCGAATAAGAAATCCGAGATAGGCGATGTCAGGCCCAGAGAGAGTCGGATCAAGCGGCAGGAATCTCCGGCGAAGCAAGATACCAGTTGAAGACCCCAGATTGCGCGAACAACGGCTGACGAATGGACCCAGGTCGATGACCGTATTGATCTCTCCAGCAGGCAGGTGGATGATGGATGGCGACTTGGTCGAGTGAGACTAAGCGATCAGAGAGCCCCGCCGTAAGGTCTCACGTAGTGGCTCAGCACCGGAGAGAAGGAGATCAGAGCAGCGGCAGATCGGGACGGGCGCGATCTATCGTGGATCGACGACGACCTGATCATGGGATGCCGCCGAAGGGGGCCGATCCGATGTTCAAGTTCAGAGAGATCGCGATCTTAAATATCGGTGACGCGGAGATACGAGATCAAGTGAGAAGGTTGCCGATCAGGATCATTGTCCAAGCTGGCCGATCAAGGCTACGGTCAAGACTACTGTTCAGCGCGGCTGATCAAGATTGCTAATCGAGATCGCAGATCGATGACCGAGATCGGTGATCGAGATCGCAATCAAGGGTTAGGTGAGATCGAGATCGAAGATCGGAGGAGCAGCTGTGTAGCCGGATGTCAGGTGATCGTAGGAAAGCTGATGAGGATGGGACTAGTAGACATAGGAATAACCATAAACAGAATCGAATTTGCTCTGGACCTCACAAGTGCCTTCGTCCAAGACTGGAACCGGGAATTACTTTGGCCCACCAGCATCAAGAAGGTAAGGAGAAGAGATCTAGCATAGAGGTTAATTCTGGATAATACATTGGGCAGTTTTACCCTATCTAGTGATCTATCCTTTACGTGCGAACTACGGATCGGAAGGAATTGGCTGCTTGGCTTGACGATCCCGTCGACTCTCAACCCATCAAGACACCCGCTATAGGAAGCGGCAAGCATCGTAAAGGAAGAGATCAGATCCCGAACATTGGACCCTTGGAAGACCTGGATCGAAGACCAGGCGACCGGATCAAGGCTCGAGAACTCGCCTGTGACCCGGATCAACCCCTCCGAGGTAGAGTGAAGTATTCCCACGCTATCTCACCACCCCTGCGTCACCCAAGACATTCTTCTCGTCCCAAGACATCTTCAGAAGTCACCTGGAAGAGCGTAACCCGCCTACCGACGGGTACACAAGCTGAACACTACACGCAGCGAGATCACGGATCATCGGGGGACCCCCTCCGTTAGTCGGTGTCTGGGCGCAAGTGGCGATCGCGATCGGCCTCAACCAGATTTTGGCCAGATCCGCTCCACCACAGCGACATGTTATGAAGAACAACGCAGGCTGTAAGCCACAGCAATATTCGATTCATGTCCTCGCTTGTTCGTATTTGCACTCGCAGCTCACGCAGGGACGACCACTCAAAACGCCAATAGTATGCTCGTTCGCCACACGCACATGAGCAACACACTTGTTAAATTCCTCTTTCTCGTTTCCAAGATGGCTCGTCTTGTACGCTGGGATGGTTGTGTGGTGTGTTAAGTCAGCAGGGTTTGCGGAGTCAGCCACCAGATATTGGTTGCAGTCGAAAAAACGCCGTTTGTCTGCGTCAGTTGCAAGCCGCATCTCATGATAGACAGCACTGTCACCGCACGATCCAGGCCACCCACTGTAAAACGCAATGATCCGGCGGCGATCATCACACACGACTTGAGCGTTCACGCTGTACCTGTGCTTGCGGTCAAAATAGCGCTCTCTATCCACAGCAGGCTTCTGTGCCAACGGGATTGTGGTCCCATCAATAAACCCAACACAACCTGGAAAGCCCTCGTGTTCCATGCGGCGTGAGATTCGTCTTCTTTCTGCTGAATCTGGCCATGCTACGAACTCGTCACGGAGATCATTAAGAGCGATAATGACGCGCGCTGTATAAAGAGGAACCGCCCCTTTCCAAGTCCCCATAGTTTTCTTGAGCGACCAAGAGATGCCCCATTACCGTTGGTTCCAAGCCGGTCAAGCGCGACGGCCAGTTGAAGTCAGACACTAGCTTGAGGGTTCTGGCTGGCGTTGCTGAATATGGTGTGCCCTTGAATTGCTGTAAGAATTTTGCAGAACGTGCTGCGCGTGGTCCTGGTCTGCTGCTTGAAATCCTCATCAGAAAGCCGAGGAAACACGTTGTAGGCAAAGTCAGAGCTTAGGGAGATTCGCTCTCGTGGGACGAGATATCGATTCTGGGTGACCAACTGGAGCAACTCGGCAAGCTCTTCGGCAGGAGTGTCCATGGCGAGGTCCATCCCGTCAGCCTTTAGCACACAAAAGCCAATATCTTCGTCGTCCTCCTCCTCCAGAATCAGGATCGCCAGGAAGTCGATGATCTCGACGATGAACTGCTGCCTCTCGCTTAGTCTTGACATGCTTGACGGAGTGCGGAATGCAGAGTGATGGTCGTTGTGTTGCCTTTCTGTAGGAGTGCCGTGCATCGCGGTAGCCACCATGTTGGGTTGGAACCGCTTTTTTTCTTGGCGTGTACCCACATTATATTTTGACTGGATTTCGGTGATATTTTGGTGCACGTTCTTGTATATTTTGACACGCAAATCCTAACTTTGACTCCCCCTAATAATAAGAAGACGATGAGCGGCGTAACCTCGAGTAGTAAAAGGCATCAAGGTGTAAATCCTGGATGAAAACCACCACAAGCAGCAAAATGCCAGCTCAAAGTCCTCCACTCACAATAATCTCACTTACGATGGCGAAGACTTCATAGTGTCCAGCGTTTGTACATGCGCTGATCCTTTCCGTACCATTTGCTGGTAAATGATGACGTAGGTCAGGAATCCTTTAAAACTTACCTTCGCTTGGTCGTACAATTTTCTTTTTTGGCCTTCTGAGTCGTTGCGTGGTATCATACACACTATCTATACTTTAGCAGGATGGCGACGTAGCCAATTGCCCCACAGTTAGCATCCGTCAGCGACTTCAATTCACGTACCAACTTAAAACGGCACAATGTCCAACCGGCTTGACAAAAATCCCAGTACGAATCTCAGCCCCCGCTTTCAAGTGCCTTCTCAGGAATGACTAACATTTTTTGTCATTTTTTTAGAACATCCAAACGAGGCCTATCCCTATGCCAACTAACTACTCCGACAAGAAGAAGAAATTAGTTGATTAACAGATATCGGACTTCTCGTTTTGCTAACTAAGACTTAAGATATCAAAACTGGAAATCACTAGACCTTACGTACGAGGAATCCAAATTCGATGTTCAGAAGGAGGTAAAACTTCAGCAGTCACTGGCTCCAAACCAAGTTGTCGAAGGACTTCGACGACTACGGCCTCATCAACACCAATCTTTTCCGCATGAGAGTAGATGAATTGACAATGGTTGCGGAAGGAACCTAGCACCGCTTGTGTGCTTGGTCTCTCAACTCGAGTTTCACGAAAGTGTATATCGTTTCGGAGTCTCCACGTTGCGTGAAAGACAATTGCAGTATGAACTCGCCAGAGAACGAGGAGAGTCTTGTGCCTCTGTCTCCATTCCAGCTTAATATCGCTCGGTTTCGGAAATAGTAGTAGCCGCCAATCTAATGCCACAGAAAAAATTTCACTCCATGGAACCCAAAGAGATCGCCACATCTCTTTAAGCGCTGGACACGATAAAAAGCAGTGTTCAACAGTTTCTATCGCTGTGCATGATTCTCGAACGCATTGCTGGACAGTAGGGTTAAGCGTTTTCAAGAAATATAGCCGTGAACCAAGTATGAGATCTCCAAAAACCATTCGGAGCATCACATCATGGACAACCGGGAGAAGACAGCGTCGCAGCGATACATATTCCGATAATGTCTTGTGAATCCGGGCTTGAGGGCATCCAAGCTCCTTCAGCGGGTGAGGGTTCACCGACGTAGTCGGGCAGAGCACATCGTTCCAATCATCTCGCTTCAAGTTAGGAAAGAAACGCGTTCCTTTCCCGGACTCAACGCCAAAAACCGGTGGAAAATTTCCTCGAGTAGAGGTTCGTATTTCTCCAACCGTTGGGTGAGGCAGCACTCGATCAAATATCTGGGATAGTTGGTGATACAACGCGAATATGTCCGTCGCACGGACCCGAGGCATTGTTGGTTGTAGACCATCATGAATCTCACCTACTCCGACAAGTACAACGCATAAAGATGCGTATCGTAACGAAGCACAAGACTTGTCGACTTGCACTTCTAGCCAACTTGCGATCCTTCAACTCGATAGTGATCGGTAATCTTGTAGTCCACTCCGATGACCATGACTTTTGCACTGCAGTCTTTGAATGTTTGGTCAGGACAACTCCGAGTTGATCGCGATGGCGACGAAGCAACTTCCACAACTTGCTTCTTAAAGTCTTCGTTGCCCACGGGTAAGGCAAACGAGTCCCGCCTAGCCAATGGGACGACAAAACATAATTCAACCGTAGCAACTTTCTCCAGATCGCCAGCGTTCAAGAGCTCGACGAAGTATTTTGGATCGAACTTATGGGACTCAGCACGCGTCACTTGAACAAACCGAACAAGTTGTGCTGCTTTGTCGATAAAAACAGCATCGTATCCGCCCTGGTTCCACTTCTTTGGAGCCATCCACACCGGACCATCCAATGAAACAGCAATCGGATACTTGGCTGGATTAAAAATGACGATGGATGATTTCTCCCACCTGCGGCGTTCTACTGCATCTCCCCCCACACGCCGGCTCCACGCCAGGCCATTATGACTTAGATGAGCAAAAAACCAAGCTTCAAGGATAAAATCATCCATGGATGGATTAACATTGCAAGCCCTCGCGAAATTCTCGATTAGATGCGGACCCATGACCATTGCAAAATGACGCACGACGTACTCGCTCACCAATCGAACTTCATAACCACTGGGACCGTCATACCATGCAAGTAAACGGTTGACAGCACCAGATGACGTATCGCCAACAAAGCCTTTAAGGTAAAGCTCAATGTTTGGAGTTGCCTTGATTGCTACGTCGAGTGCTTCACTTGCCTGCTCTGTCGAAGCTTCAAACATGAGTCTAGCGCTTCCACCGGCAATAAAGTACTTCTCTTGCAACAACTTTTTCCGCTCCGTCGCTCCCTTTTCTGGATCAGACTGTGTAGGAAACATGGCCACTACATTACGAAAGAAATCGTCGTTGAGGACTGCCTTCTCGTAATCATCAAAGCACCATGACGTCAGCTCAAACAGCTCCTGTTCACGCACCTCCAGATTGTGTAATTCTCCGGCCGACATCTCCACATCCTCCATTTCACAGTCCCGTGACTCCTCATCCACTTTCGTCGGAATCGAAGCGTAGAGTTCTGGACGATATTGTTTTCCGACTGTAACCATGGAGCAAACACACACCAACCGATGCTTTTTTCTGTCTTGTTGATGCCAACTTAGGCACTCGTGACGAGCTGCCCTTGCAGCTGCAGATTTGTCGATGTACCCATCCAGGAATACAATCGTTTTCCTTGTCGGCGACGTCGTATTCAAGATTGCTGCCAGATCACGCTTTATCGCTTCCTCCTTCACAATACAAACCGCTTTCTCGTTACCCTGAAGCCTAACACAATTAAAATGTTCTTTAATTCGCGAGTAATGAATCCAAATCACGTCCCAGCGCGATCGATCAAGTGAGCAAGCGAAGGCGAACGCTGCGCATGACTTTCCCGTCCCAGGTGGACCGGCAACCCAAAGAAGCGCATACGTTTGGATTGAGCACCTGTTAATCTCATTCCATTGCTTCACCAGAGGTGGCCGACGATAGAGGATCAGCGCCTGATGAGGGCGACCAATTCCGGTACCACTGACGCAAGATGGTGGCAATTCAATCAGTTGATCGTCATCTCTAACGAGGAGCTGAGGGCACGGTTTAGGAGCGATAGTCCAGTTGACTTGCGGTATATCGAGGGTAATAGCCGCTCGACGCTGCTGCACTTGCACAATGAGCGCTTCCTTCTTCGTTCCACCGAACAAATCGATCTGAGAATCCTCTTCCAACTTTTGCTTTGCCGCAAATGCTGCTCTGTTCGCAAAAACCGTTAGGTCGGGCGCGATGACATTCGCAGGGAGAGAGCGAGAGACTACTGCAAACACTGAATTCCGCAAATTAACAGCCATCGCATCATCTGGCAGTGCGATGTAGTCGACCGACGTCAACGCATTGGCATTCTCACCCACCAGCTCGTACCACTTTCCATTCATTGCTTCTCTCCGACGACAAATCCAGAATGACAGAAAGAATTTCTGACCAAGAAGAAATCTGCTACGTATATATGAGGTTTTTCCGCCGCTATTATGCACCCCTGGGGCGAACCGAACGCCCAAAACGCCTCCGATGAGACTTTACCCGTAGAGTCGGTAATACCGGTATTAATTTCTCACACCGAATTCGCAAGAAAGTTTTCTCAGTAAGATTGACCCCCCCTGCAAAACGGATCAAACGTGAGAATCTCTTGAGGCAGCCTCTCATTTTCTGCAGAGCGTTTCATACGATCTCCACGCAACACGCTGAAATCTCACGAATCGTTCGTATTACATCCGATTCGTCTAAAATTGACCAATAGTGACGCGCTATTTTTACCAGTCCCACCGCTTACGTTGATTTCATTGCCTGGGTCGTCCTTTCGCCCCACTTCGACAATTTGTTCCATTGTATTAATTGCCCATTGCAATAAAAAAATAATATCACCCAATCAGATACATAACTCGTGTTCATACGTGCAGTTTACCACTTGTCAGCTCTGTTGCATGTGCTTTACCACATCTTCGACGCTTCCGATCCCATTTTTGATAAAAATCCTTGCATGCCGTAGAATCCAACATAAGGAGCATACTGTCTCGAGATACAGCTTCAAGGTCCTTAAAACGTTCGTTATCCAAGTCCTTATAACGACAGGATTTCACAAAGCGTGCCAACGTTGGTGCTCGATTCGGTAAAACCTCGTTGGGATCATATACGGTACAGATCTGTTCTCTGTACATACTTCCTTTCTGCTGGATCTGTTTTGAGATCTAGAAATGGACGGTGGATAGATGACCGCGTATGCTCTCGGGTGGTGACATTTAGACAGTGAAGACTCATTCGGTAAAATGGAGTCTCTCCCGGACACACCTGGAACTTCCAGCAGCAATTTACCAGGACGTACCCGCGGTCAAGATCGCCAGGAGACTACAACATGCTACTTCCGCGGTTACAAGTACACGCGCGCCTGGATGTCTTCGAAGAAAGGTTCATACCGGTGCAGCCATTGGCGTCAAGGCTGTGCTGGCACGATGTTTTTCCATGTTCGTACGATGGGCTACAGCTTGGGTCGTCCCCACACCTGTCGGAATGTTGATGCTACGGACGCTAGCCTAGTGGATGTTACGGGTTCAATGAAGGACAGAGTAGACACGCTGTCCATAGAAAAAGTCGCTGAGCCAGCGCGGCGCATTTGGGAAGTCGTGCGAGATGAGTTCTACGGTGCGAACAATGAGCATGTCGTACAAGGATTATCTGAACCACAAGTTCTTCGTCGGGTGTACCAAGCCAGAAACCGGCACTTCAGCGGGGACGTTCATGGGGCAATCGAAATCCTCTTTCCACAGCACTGAACGAAGCTGTGTCCTTCTTTCAGTTTCATCATGTCACGGCGAACCGAGAGAACCTCAACAAACCCACACGTCTAATCGGTTGGGCCCACCCTTCCCTAGTTAATCTGCTACGTTACCACGGAACTACCATTTTTATCGACGGAACGTTCCGTTGTGTGCCACACGGCTACAAGCAGTGCGTCATTGTCATGGTGCACGACCGAGCTTCAGGCCTGTATGTACCTGTGTACTACGTGCTAAGTACTTCGCGAACTGGAGATTCGTTTTGGGACATCATTCATTTCGTGGTGCAAGGCACCGATCAGCAGGTTGAGCCTGCCGAAGTTGTGTGTGACTTCGAGAGTGCCCTTATCCAGGCCGTGCAGTCGCAGTTCCCCAACGCCATCGTAATTGGCTGCCTCTTCCACTGGAAGCAGGCACTACGACGCGCTATGAAGCGGTTTCTGCTTTCAGAGGAAGAGTGCGCTATTGCTATGAGCAAGGGAGTCCTCGACATGCTTACCGTCGTTGATCACGGCCTTGTCAAGCGTTGTATCAAGTGGGTAAAGATTGAAATCCGTCGGCGTTGCGCCGAGGCCAGTATAACGTACTCAAAGGTTAAGTGGAGGGGCTTCTGGGGGTATTTCAACAGAACATGGATTGAGCAGTACGACGTGACCGTGTGGAACGTGGCTGGCCTAAACAATGAGCTTATCGCACGCACAAATAACCCGTTGGAAAGGTTTAATCGAGAACTGAATAACCACTTTCCAAAACCTCGTCCAAGTATGGCGAGTTTCGAGACCATCTCGACTGAGTACGTCCAGCGTCTTGCTGACATTCCTCGGGGGCGAGCTCGACGACCCCTTCGAGATGTGATCCAACTACCCAAAGCAATCGAGATACCGGAGGATATCGGCGATGATTCTGAAGATGAAGCACCTGTGGTTACTGAGCAGTTGTCCGACACCTCATCCGATGAAGGCACTACCGAAATGGTGCTGTGAGAAGAGATTCGCAAGCGTGAGCTGTAGATACATTTAGCAAGTATCTCAGTGGCATCTAGTTCGGACAAGGAGTACAGACAAATAATGAATACACGCCCATTTACCTCTTTGACATGTTCCTGTTCAGCTATCAGATCACTACCAAAGCGATGAGTCAGATCCTTTATCAGATCTGTACCGTATATGATCCCTACTGGAGGTTATCCTCGATTCACAAGGAAATAGTGCAACTGGTTTCTACGGCTATTTGTTGCTTCAGCTTCATCCCTGCGAGCGCGCACCTTGATTAGACCTTTTTGGAACTGAGGATCCAATTATCCAGAGTAGCTCGTTCATAAAGGTCACTACCCCGGTGGCTTTCAGGGAGGGCAGCAAGATCTCTCCCAGTCACGCCATAAAAAAGTAATTTGCTCTTCTCTTGGTTACGAATGTTGGGTTCCCACGTACACTCTGAAAACATTGTCCACACAAACCAGTCTCATTGGTAAAGCTGTCGTTCTCACACTTGCAGCAGATCTTGGCCAGATCCGGTTCACAACCTTTGTAATGATCTCCAGTGATCATCTGCATTTTCGTAAGAGTCTGATTGCCTAGAAAGAATAGAATTAACTCGTAAATGTACTCGTTCAGGATGCAGAACTTGTAGGACGTTTTCTTGGCTTCAGATTTGTTCCGCAATTGCACTCGGCATTTGAACAAAAATGAATTGGTAATAAAAATGCAGGTCGTTAGCAAACTTCCTGGCATTAAAGCTATGTCGTTTCTTGCACCTCTCAAACAGGATAGTCTTCATAGTAAATTGGCCAAAGTGCCTCCCTCCGTGACCGTGATCACAACCAAGCACTGTCCATTTCATCGCCATTCACCACATTTTCGACACTTCCAATTCCATTCTTGATGTGATCTTTGCACTGAGAAGTGACTAGTACATCCAGTAGTTCAAGGCATTTGCCTTCACACGCACCCTCGACATTCTCAAAGCGCGGGTACCAATTCGCTTTATCGTCCATTTTCAAGTCAGAATAGTGTCTTGTTTTCACTAAGCGTGCCAACGCTGGTGCACGATAACAAAGCCAACTGTACAGCTTTTTTCTTCGCCATTTTTCCGCTTCAGCTTTCTCCCATCGAGCACGCACCTTGACGAGATGCCTCAGCCATTCTTTCTTAGATCTACACGTTTCCTGAATAAATTCCACCAAGTCAGATCGTTCATAAAGATAACGGCCACCGTAGTACTCCGCAGAGAGATCAACAAAATGTCTTTCTTTCACTCCGTAAAAAGCCTTAGCTACTCTTTTGGTTACAGCTGGCCGATGATAGTGATACCTACACCGTAAGAAACACTGGTGACACAAACCACTTTCATTAGTAAAGTTGTCGTTCTCGCACTTGCAGCAGATTCTAGTCAGCCCAGGCTCACAGCCGTTGTAAACATCTCCAGTGATCATCTGCAGTTTTGTGAGGGTCTGGTTACTCAAATAGGATAGGATTTCTTCATGAACAGACTCGTTCAGGAAGCAAAACTTGTAGGATCTTGTCTTCTTGGCTTCATTTTTCTCGTCAGTGAGTTTCTTACTGCATTTTTTCTGGTGGAGCGACATCCCTCGAGAGGTGTACACCTTGCTGCAGTACTCACAAATGGACGTGGCCTTAATGGTCTTTGGTGGGCGTGAATCTTCTTTAGTTGATGACGCTCCTTCGCCATGAATTCGCTTTGACATGGTAGTGGTGGTGGTGGGGTGGAGAGATGTGGGGGTTTTAGAAGTGTCTTATACTCGGAACGTCGTAGTCTTTAGTCGTCAATCAAAAAGTTGAAGCTGGCTTGATCTCCTGAGTATAGTTGGGGTAATAAGCAAAAACACACAACGTATTCTCATTTCAACACTTCAATAGCCGTATTCTCTCCTTATCTCATCCAAACACTATCCATTTCAGTTCTACTGCGAAACATTCACCACATCCTCAGCACTTCCAATCCCATGCACCAGAGTTGGCTGTTGTAGTGAAAGCGAGTCACTACAAAGGCTTGACGATGGAAGATAAGGCACACTGGTACCCACGATTTGAGGACGTTGAAGCATTGTGTGAAGATGTAGATCTTAATCTTACTCGTGTTCTCGTCTCGCCTCAGTGCAAAGATTTTATCGTGCGCGCTTGACTAGAAAATCGTAGAACTTCTTCCTTCTCCCACCGAGCACGCACCTTAACCAGATGCCTCAGCCAGTCCTTCTTCGACACACCCGATCTCACGATAACTTCCTCCAGCGTCGCTAACGTGTACAGATAACGGTGTCCGTGAATTCTATAAGGGAGACCAACCAGATCTTTGTCCTTCACTCCGTAGAAATTCATCGCCTTCTGCTTGGTTACAAATCCCCAATAGAAATGGCATTTGCTCTGTGGTGATAGACATTCTCCACACAGAAAATTGCCATTGGTAAAGTTGTCATTTCCGCATTTTCACAGCCATCGCATCTTCGAAAGAGTCTGGTTACTCAAATAGGATAGGATTTCTTCATGAACAGACTCTTTCAGAATGCAAAACATGTCTTCTTCGCTTCACTTTTATCGTGAGCGAGTTTCTTCGCTGCAGTTTCTCTGGTGAAGAGACATCCCTCTAGAAGTGAAAGTCCTGGTGCAATATTGGCAAATTGAAGTGGACTTAGAGATTTACTGGAGGGAATCTTCATCTCCGACGTTTAATGAAGTTTCCTCGCAATACTCGGTTAGGTTCGAATTTCGTAAAGAAACATGTACACTTCAAAAAGTACACGAGGCAGCGTGGTATCCCCATCTCGAGTTTTGATTCCTAGACGGCGGTAATACATCGGCTACTAGCGATAATCTCGACCGACGAATCTTGCAAAAAGAGGCGGAGACTTGTACCCTCTTCAAAATGAAGCTGGCATGATGCAAGTGCCGACATTAAAACAGATCAGCGCGAATCTCCTTTGTGTACATGTACCACGGAGTTGATACCCAGAGGCAGTATAGCTCATACCTTCCACATTCAGTCGTGAAGATTCGTTTCTCCTCACTCCCACCGACTTAACGTTTGAGGCGGTGCACCTCGAATCTAATTAATCTAACCCATCTCCATCCCTTTAGTCTCGTTAGTCTCGACGAGATTAATTCGACTAACAGAAGCACCACCGAGTCTCTATACTCTGGGTCCAGATTTATATTCACTTTCCAATTCGCCTCCTGCAGCTCAAGTCTCAAGTTCCATAACACAAGCTCCATGGCGATCCAAACGCCAGGTCCAGTCGATGAGACGGTAGTTCTCACCCCCACACCCAACGCTGACCCTGCTTTCAAGTACGAACTGACAGAAGATCCGGAAGATGAACAAGAAGAAGAGACCTACAAGAAGAAGACGCTGCAGCAGAAGGTCCTTTGGGGCATCTTCTACACCATCGCGGCACTGGGTTCCCTCTATTTCTTCATGGTAGCCGTCAAGTTCATCGGTGATGGTTTCACCCTCGCACTCGGATGTGACGCTCAAGGAGCCTTCGACTTCGCCAATAACCCCGTAGCTGGACTCATGATCGGCACTATCGCTACTGCGTTGCTCCATAGCTCCGGTACTGTGACATCTATCACTGTCGCTCTCGTGGGGGCCGGTGGAATGACTGTCCGTCAAGGTGTCTACGTGGTCATGGGAGCCAACATCGGCACGTGTGTGACGTGTATCATGGTGGCATTCGGTCAAGTTGGAGACCCGATTCGTTTCCAACGAGCCATGGCAGCCGCAACCGTCCATGATATGTACAACATTTGGTCCGTGATCGTCATGTTCCCGATCGAGATAATCTTCCACCCACTAGAGAAGATGTCCATCGCGATGTCCAATGCCAAGACCGACGGTGGAGCGTTCAAGAGTCCAGTCGACGCCATTGTGAACCCGTTGACGCAGGAACTCATTGTGGTGGACAAGAATTCCATCTATGACGTCGCTACGGGGGATTTCAAGTGTAACTCAACCACGACGTTCGTCAAAGGTGGTGCATTTGAAGACTCGAGCATGAGTGACGGCAGCATTGGAGCGATTATCGTCGTAGTGGGCTTCTGTATTCTTGTCTGTGCTCTGGTGACACTGGTTAAAATGCTGGCCAAGGTCTTCTTGGGGCCGACGAAGACGCTCATCTCCAAGCTTTTGAATTACAACGGCTACATCAATATCTTCGTCGGCACGTTGATCACTTTCGCCGTCCATTCGTCCACTGTGGTGACGTCTACGTTGACACCGATGGCTGGTTTGGGAGTTATCACCCTGGAGCAAGTGTATCCCTTGGTGATCGGAGCCAATTTGGGGACGACGGGTACTGCTCTTCTCGCATCTTTGGTGACGGGTAAGTCGGACTCAGTGGCGATTGCTCTGGTGCATTTCTGGTTCAACGTGTTCGGTATCTTCCTCTTCTACCCGATCCCGATCACGCGCAAGCCAATTCTCGGTTGGGCTCGGTCGCTGGCCTTCTTCAGTGCTTCCTGGGCGTGGACAGCGGCCTTGTTCCTGATCTTCCTGTTCCTGGTGATCCCTGGGATTCTCTTGGGGCTCGTTTACATGTGTACAGCCGATAACAACGTGGTTGTGGTCTTCGGATGGATCATCGCTTGTATTGTAGTACTCTTCTTCTGCGGCTTGCTCTTCTGGTACAAGAAGAAAGGAGGAAAGGAGATCTGGTACGCCTTCCTGGAACGCAAGCGTATTGCACGTGAAGAACGCAAGGCAGCAGAAGCTGAAGAGAATAAATCTATCGTGGGCGAAGATGTGGCCTAAACCGAACACTTACCACGATAGCAGTCGATTATTTTCATAAACTGCTTCAAATATCAGTGTCGTTTTCTTGTCAGAATACTTGCAACAGAGTTGAAAATAGTCTCTATTCTGAGTAGCATCGCGCTCCTCTAGACCTTCACACATGCAGGACCAATGCAGATCCCCACGAAACAGCGTGTTGCCATCCACCGACCGCTCGTTTTCATTCATAGGTCCAACAGCAGACACAAGGGGGTATGAGCCCGTTCGTCTTGCGTTCACTTCTCTTCTTCGTGTATTACGAAATTCCTCGCTTTTCATTGCCATCGGATGGCTTTTTGGCTATTGCTTCACACTTGGGAATATTTTCTCCGGTCTTCCTCCTAGTCAGCAGTCGATCCCAGCATTCAATGCTGCCAGTATGGCGTGGTGGTACGGAGTATTTTCAGCCTGTATGGTTGTCATCATTTCTTCCAAATTACACCGAGAACAATTCGTAGCAAACCCTGCCTGTCAGAAAAATGCCGAACGCCCCACCGTGTCTGAGGCTCGAAAGCTGAAGATGACCCATTGTATCCGCAAATTGATACGACCAGCCAGTCCGTTTTTACTTTTTGGGGCGATTGGAGCTGTCGGTAGCGATTTTGGGATCCACTCGTTAATGCCCGATAGCTGGCGGCCAGCAAAGCCTTTCCTATATCTTGCTGCTTTCTGGGGTTTCTTCAGTATGGTAATACTCGACGTGTACGCTCGACGAATCTTCCAGACCGAGACAACTCGAGGATTAATTACCTGTTCTACCAAAATACCAAAGTCGCGTCATCGTCGAGAAATCCCGAAGTTAAGAAGTCATTCGCGGTTCTGGATCCCATCTCTCCGTCGTTTTCTCTATGTGTATCGTCAGAACTTACCGGTCGTGATCTTTACGATGATATCCATTGTGTATGTTCACGTGGTTAGTCGATTCATCAATTCAGCAGGTCAATGGGGCTTGTTCGCGCTGTCTAGTGCTAGTATCGCGCTCAAGTTGATGCTCCAGGAGTTAGCAAAGTACATGATGACTGTGATAAGTCGACCTGTATCAAGACGTGTGATGGTGGCGCTCGTGTCGACTCCAACAATTCTTGTAGATACCCAAGTCCGCATTTTACTACTTCGGCAATCCAATTTAAATGTGTCCGTCGCTGGTACAGTGTTCATCGCCTTCTTTGAGATAGCAGTGCGAGCTACCAAGTCGACACTCGTACAACGTCACACAAGGGAACCAACACGCTCAAAGGCATCACGACGTCGATCTTCATCCGTGTATTCCCGACCAGATCTAACGCAGATTAAACCGATGCAAATTGTTCCAGATTTCTCGAACGGGAGAAACGAAAGTGCAGCTCAATCACGATTAACCTCAACAGGAGAAACACCAGCGCAGTTTAAAGCTCGAAGAGATGCCATGGAGCGCCGCCACAAAATCCGAGTGCTTCATGTAGGGGAAATTTACGCCGACATGTACGCGGAGTACATTGCAATTGGCTGTTCGTTCGTGATGCTCTTCTTCTTCCGTAACCACCCACAATACGAATTCTGCCGTCTGTTATCCAATGTCTCGGGTCAGTCCTGCACCGCTGCAAATTCAGAAGGTACTTTTCGTGATCAGCAACTGGTGAATCTTGGATACCTTCAAATGGGTTTGGAAGTTGTCGTGGATTCCCTGGCTTGTGTTCTGGAAGCCTCCCGTGGTGTCGAATTCAAGAGTTTTGACCAGAATGATCCGTTCCTCATCTTCTTCTTGTCCATGCTCACATTTTCGAATATTGGGATTTCAGCTGGATTGTACATGCACTAGGTAGCACCGTTTGACGAACCGTTCAACATAGTCCAAAAACAAGCTGCTATTTCGGTCAGGTAGACCAGAATTCCTGTTGCAGTGTAGAATGGATGTCACCCCGGTTAACAGGTCGAGTAAAAGCTCCCGCTCCAGTAAGCTGGCGTCTGTTTCTCGCCTGATTTCATTCTCCACGTCAGGCGCAGTCTCAACGTTTTCAGCCTCCGTCAATCTTGCGTTCCTCACACTCAAGCGTGTTTTGCGCAATTCGTTCCTGTTCATGGCTGTGGGGTGGATTTTCGGATATTTCTTCACCTTGGGTAATGTCTTCACGGGTTTATCACCAAGTGAACAGTCCTACGCTGCATTCAGTGCCGCCAATATTTCTTGGTTTTGGGGCGTGTTTTCAGCCTGTATGATCGTCATCATGTCGGCCAAACTGCTCCGGGAGCAGTTCGTAGTCTGCTCTGTGAAGAGGGTGGCTTGCAAAGGACCAGCAGTGGCCGTGGCGAGAAGATTGAACTTGCTTCAGTGCATCCGCAAAGTCATCGTTCCAATGACCCCTCATCTCTTGCTGGGAGCAGTCGGGGCAGTTGGTGGAGACTTCTACTTGTATTCAGAAATGCCGAGAACTTGGTCGAAATTCAAGCCGATTCTGTACATCGCTGCTTTCTGGGGCTTCTACAGCATGGTCATAGCTGACGCGTACGCGAGGCGCATCTTTCAGATGGAAACTGTACGTGGGATTGTTGCAAGTAGCCTCAAGGCCCAGTCCAAGAGGCAAGCAACGCCAGAAAAGAATCTGAAATGCTATTGGACACCTTCGCCGTGCCGAATCCTTCACGTCTACCGGCAAAACGGCCCCGTGGTAATCTTCGCGTTGGTTGCTATCATTTATGTCCACGTCTTGAGTCAGTTTATCCATTTTAACGGGCGGTGGGGAATGTTTGCATGTGCCTGTGTCAGTATTGTGCTCAAACTGCTCCTACAGGAGCTCGCCAAGTACATCATGCTCTCAATACGTCGCCCAGTCTCCAGACGTGTCATGGTTGCTCTTGTTTCAACGCCTACCATTCTTGTGGACACGCAAGTGCGGATTCTTCTCCTTCGCCAAGGCAATGTGAGCGTTTCTGTCGCTGGAACGGTTCTCCTGGCCATTTTTGAAATCGTCGTGCGTTCGGCAAAGTCCGTGATTGTAGAGCGTCAAACCCGAAGACCCACAACTGCTCCACCAGAGAGAGGTCGACGGCGATCTTCTTCTTCACACATTCCTCACGCTGTAATACCAAGCCTTCACGTTAAAGTACTTCCCTTGAATGGACAGACATCTGACACAACGAAGAGTGACATAGCCACTCAATCTCGAGCTTACTCCAGAAGCGGTGAGGCTCCAGCTGAATACAAGGCGCGGAAAGATGCTGAGGAGCGGCGTCGAAAATTGCGAGTGCTTCACGCAGGCGAAATTTATGCAGATATGTACGCAGAGTACATCGCGATCGGTTGCTCGTACGCAATCCTCTTCTTCTATCAGAACCATCCTCAGTACGAGTTCAGTATTCTCTTCGAGAGTAACTCGAGAGAAGAAGCATCCAGTGACCGACAATTGATGTCCCTCGGTATTCTGCAGCTGATTGTTGAGATTCTTGTTGACTTTTTGGCCTGTATATTGGAAGCATCGCAAGGTGTCGAATTCAAGGGTGTCGACCAGAATGATCCGTTCTTGATCTTCTTCTTAGCCATGCTAACTTTCTCCAACGTCGCCATTACCGCTGGCATGTATCTGCGCTAGTCAGTCATTAAATTTGTTTAAACTGTCGTAAAATGTTTGTTTCTTTTCTCTTACCTTGAGGCTGAAATCCACTCAAAGCCACGGAGCCCACCCCGGAAAAAGTTTGCAGAGATTATGCGGATCCTGTGCTGCACTGATGAGCTGTTTTACTTGCCCTTCAATACTGAGTGCACTGCCATTTGGATCTTCGTACCCCTCGAGCTTTTGTTTGACTCGAATCAAAGCTCGCGCTGCAGCATCTGTACTTCCAGGCCCAGCTTGCATCTCCTCGGCGGGTTGAGTGTTGTGCATACTCCCAGTTCCATAGACAGCACTACTGCTGCTCGAGCGGCTTGAGCTCCGCGAGCGCATAGATTTCCCACGACCCTGCCCCTCTTGGATTCGCAGGGCTTTTAAAGGTGAAAGTGTCCACCGATAAAGCGGGTCGTGTACGAAAACTTCCAAGATCGTAACAACGGAAGCACTCTTCTTACGTAGGAGTTGAAGAGTGACTTCACAACAGCGAGAAAACACGCCGTCAACTCCAGAAATGCCCATGCCATCCACCATATCGCGAGTGAGTCGGAAAGGAACGGTCTCAGGTGTGTAAAGAGCCATCCCCTGATCAAATACAACGCCGAAGTCAATATGTACAAGCTCTCCCGTTTTTTCGTGGATCAGAATATTCTGCGAGTGGCGGTCTCCGATACCCAAGATATACCCCACGATCGACGTCACGGCAGCGCTATGTACGTAAGATAGTCGACGTTGATACCAAACGACAGCGTCTGGGAACTTCTCCAAAAAGAAATGGTGGAACACTGGTGTGAAATTGGCCTCGATCTCCAAGAAGGCTGGCAGCTTATCTGGCGCGTTCTTGAGGTACTGACGACACTCGATATGCTTCCATTCGTGAGGGTGGTAGCGTTCATGTGCTGACAACCTTTTCGCCGTTCTGCTCACAAGATACGACCCCCAGGGTACCGTGTTTTCCACCCACTCTAATACTCCAGCAATGGGCGACAACGGCACAACTCGGTAAGTGCGTAAGCGTAGCTTACGCTTGCGAGTGCTCTTTTCTTCCATCAAGAATTGGTTCATTGTCTCAAACACTTGCTCGATTACCAGATCTTGCCTTGTATCATCTTGCCCCTTGACCAGTTGCTTGTATGGTTTACCGTCGGAGCCGTGGCAGTAAATGATCTTTGGACGATGTATACCGCTGTCTGTGATGGAGAATTGGGGCTCAAACGAATACATACGTACGACATTCGAGTAGTCCATATCAGGCTGCGGTGCAATTTGAGACGTTAGAACTGCTGGCAGCACCACAGAATCTCCACGTCCACGTCGCGCGCGGGCACGGAGGCACTGGTCAAAAGTAGTACCTCCCAATCTCCCCGAGTTCGTATCAAAAATTTTAACTGTAGAGAGAGGGATCTTCTTCTTCTTCCCGTGATACTCACTCGTGTCGAAAAGAGCTAATTGGACGTACGCGTTTGCCATACTGTCCAGTGTTTGCAGTAACTCCCGTTGCTCCGTCTTCATTAACTCCGCCAAATACACTTTTGCGCCTTCTGCCTTCGCATCTCCAACGTTGGTTCGAAACTGTAGTGCGCCTTTTCCTTCCACGTCTCCACTATTTTTCAGCGCGATCAACTGTATCAGGGTGTGGTGCGGATGCTGCTCACTCAGCTTCATTACCAGTTTGTGAAGCGCCGTCTGGAAAGTACCGCTAGCACTGCTAATGCGCGAGATAATTTGGTACGACAGAGGAACGAGCTTGTAGGACGGCACCGTGTCAATGACCTCCTCGATTACAACTCGATTGATATCAGGCTTGTGCTGATTGTTGAACCATAACGACAGTACACGAAACACCATGTCCAGCTCAGCTTGGGACGAAAGCGTTAATCCTTTCCCGTAACTGCAGAGCGCACCAATCAAAAACTGGTCCACCGATGCCTCCACTTTCGAGCGCTCATTCAGATCATGGAAAACTTCTTTGTTGAGAGCGAAAATGTGGGCTCGGTTCTCATTCTGCATATTCTGCTCCATCGATTGCAATTCTTGCAACTCATCATGCCGCGCTTGAACCACCATCTTTCCTGTCAGCCATTCTCGCGAAGTCACCCGAGTATATACTTGCTGGTACATCCCAGCCATGAACTCAGCGAGGGCAAAGTGTGCCTTGGCAGCATCTCGCGACCGTTTTGATACTGCTTCAGAATCCATATTGCTCATTATATCGGTAGCTTTTTGGAAAAAATCCTCCAGAATTACTTGAGAACTCTCCGAGCGCTGGGATGCAATCCATTTACCTGTGAATGTCAGTATCTTCACTAGTAGTAGCTGTAGCGATGTCACTTCAGGCGCAGACATGGATGACGTATCTCGTAAATACCCAGTCAATTCGGAGGACACACTTTTTCCTGTCCATATTGCACTACGGGTCTCTTGCTGTTTCCACAGCAGTTTGGACTTCTGTATCTGCCATTGCATCCTTTCGTAAATTCCCAATGAACCACGTTCATTAAGCTGCTCAAGTTTTCGCAAGGCTCTGTAAGCAATTGCCATCCGCCCAGCTTTTCGACTGAGGGAAGCAAGGTCCAGATACAATTTTGTGACCACTTGTGCGTCATCTGACGGCTTTCCCACATGAAGAAGAACTTCTTCCAGTGCTAGGAGACTTTCAGCTTTGTCGAAGTCATTCTTGATCTGGTCACGTCGAAGCTGCCATTGCTCAAGCAAAGGCATTACACTCAAGGTTTGTTGTCGAGGGGCAACTAAAGTGTCACTCAGAGACGACGACAATGGTCGGGATTCTGTGGTAGTTGCAGAGAAATTCAGTGGTTCCGTCGGTGGAACTGAATTGCGAATATGGTTCGCAAGTTCTTCGATTTCATGAATCGCCTGTAGGCGAACTAGCGCCGAGTAGGAATCCTTTGTGCTTTCGAACGAGTGCAAACTCAGTTGAATCGATCGCAAAACCTGCTCCTTCGCCCTCATCGTAATATCTTGCAGGTGCGTAAAATTCCCATGAGCGATAGCTCGCAAACCCTGAAAAATCATTTGATGGTGCGAAGAAGATTCTCCCGGTGTCGAAAGACCAGAAAGCACAGCTTCCCATTGCATGCTCTTCCACGCGAGCTTGTACTTGTGTTCTAAGGCTTGGGCAGTAGCAGACCCAGTATTATTATCAGCAATGGTATCAGACTCCAACGACTGCAGATAACCCGCTAGCAAGTGATTGTACCCCAGAGATTGCAGAGACGTCAGAATCCCTTCCACAAGTCGAGGCGGAGTACTGGGCCTTAAATCGTTTGTCGAGCCCAGTTGGTGGTTGGTGAATTGTAGCGAGACGTCATACAGAGGAAGAGCTCGAGCATGAAGTCCTTCACGGCTGTATTTCACCAGCTGCGACTTAACCGTGCGTCCGTCATTCATACCATAGATGCCGTCGTCGTCACTATCAAAGCTGTAGGCCTCCACAAGAATGTCACGGACAGTATCCACCATACCATCTCTGTCTAGTGAAGACAGTGGGGTAATTTTGCCGCCTTGCTTCTTTTCCAGCCACATTTCCACGTATTGCATTGCTGAGTATGGCATATTGACTCGTACAGCAGCCTTTGCAACAGAAAGGAAATCCAAGTCAATCAGGCAGCCATATGCCAGATCATTTAATTGTTTTCTCCCAGTAGAATCTGCTGTACCAGTAGATGAATGTTTAGGGCCTTTTCCTTTACTTGTTGACACAGTTTGCTGGTCTCTGCCATTTGATTCCACAAACTGAGCTTTCTCAGTTTCCCGGAGAAAGTTGATGCTGTGAACAACTAGTTGCACAGCTTCAGGTGGTTGAGAAAGCTCCGATACCTGCTGAGTTTCCACTAGAGTCGCCAATCCATGCTGATTCATATTTTCACCAGTTGACCCAGTCAAAACGAATCTGATGCCTTGGTTGATAGCCTTCACAATTCGCGAAGACTTGCTGGCACCACTCGATCTTTTATCATCCTCAGTACTATCCGCATCCGTGCCATTATCGGGTCTCAAAATTCTTTCAAGCGCGTAAGGAAAGAGAAAAACGGCCATGTCAACCCTCATGGCTGACAATGCCGAACATGCTTTTAGCACGGGATCTGAAGATTCCCTCGCCAAGCACGCAGTTAACGAGCAAACCCATGCCTCAAAGCCAAGTTCTTCTGCAGATGTCCAATACTCCAGAAATTGACGAAGAGTTCTCTTCGGTTTCACACCCCGTTCCCCACCACTGCTTGAATAGGAGGAAGACCAATTGGCTGGTGAAGAGCTTTCAAAGGGCTTCAAAAACGCCTTCAGCTCATTATCTTTACTCCGAGCTAGAGCAGCTAAGCCCTCATCGAGACTCAGCACAGTTTGTAAGGTTGTAAAAGTTTCCTCGAGCACTGTCGGATCAACACGCCCCAACCTTGTTCCCTCGAACAGCAGGGAACTTAAATACGTAAGCACATGTTCGTGCATTACGAAGCTGAAAGTAGTCTTGATTTCTTGCAGGGCGCCTCGATGAAAGTGTCTTCGATATAACCGAGATAACTCTCCCTCCTGTTCAGCGGGACTCACCTCATATTCACTGGCATCAAGTGCTCCAAGCTGTCCAATAATATTAGCAAGGCTTGCAGCGTCCTTATCACGATTGCAGCTGGAAATGCCAAACGTACCGGAGGAGCTCATATATAGTAACGTCTGAGCCAGTTTTCCGCACTGTTTCCTAGCCGATTCGCTTGAATCCCGCACCGTGTCAATGCTCGCAGATATAGCTGAGAGACGTACGTCTGCAAGCGATCCAGTCGGGCTTTGAGTTGCAGCACTACTGTAAACTTCTCGCGGGATCGCGCTCGCTGATCCACTGAAAGGATTTGGATTGTAAAACTGAGCTCCACGCGACCGCTCCCTCTGAATGAACATCAGTATCTGCTGATTAGCTTTGTTCCGTGTGCCCATAATTGATTGAGACAAGCTCTTTTTGCGCTCTTCTTCACTTTGGCTTGCTTCTGATGAAACAATTTTTCGACTGCTGATGATCAACGTATTCAGTTTGTCCAGACTCGCTGAAACCCCATCCGAGACCATGTCAATATCAAGCGCATACTTGCCAAGCCCACTGCCCAATTCATTGCATACAGCAAAAATGACCCATTCCAGTTCTGCTTGGTCGTCAGCATTCAAGCTCAATGTGCCTGGTGTCCCTGCTGTGTTTCTTTCACGTTGAGATGACGCATTGCACTTGGACAGAATGTCACTAATCTCTTGCACTACAAACCCAAGGTATTTACCGAACTTGTCTGTGCACTTCATAAAGTGCTCGCAATTGTCACGGACAAGAAGAGACAGCACCCTTCCGATCCCCCGTCGATTATGGACAGCTAAACGTTTAATTGACTGGAAACATATTGAAAGCAGAAGGTGTTGCAGCACAGAACTTTCAGCGACTGCATCGCGAGTCTCTACGACAAAGATCTTGAAGCACTCCACAGCGCAGACAGCTCTTGGATCGATGTGCTCTGTTCGTAACAACAGCACGTAAAATTCACCAAGTAACTCCGCCATGTTGAGTAGCTTCCAGTCGAACGCTGAGTATTTTTCTTTCATCACTTTTAGTGCATCCCTCCACAAATCACTTTGCGTAATTAAGTCTTCATCGATCTGGATTATATTCCACACCGTAAACCGTGCCATCTTACTTGCGATGTGCCCAAGATGTGACAGCTTAAGAGTATTTGCATGAGCTCGCTCCTCTGCAATGTCAACCATTTGCTGGCCCAATTGTTTTAAATCTGGATCGGGATAAACCAACAGCATGAAAGAAAAGGCGAACAGATCCGTGGTCAACTGCGCACCAAAATCGATCTTTCTCTCAGCATCCGCGCCGTCAACGGGAAAGCAAGACAGAATCTCATCGACAAATTTAAATCGGTCTTCCTTTTCCCCGGACATGTCTCCAGAAATGAAGCTGTGAAGTACTCCAATTGGAACGATTTTGTCCAGCATTTTAGCAAAGTATGTCCCTTGAGTATCCATGCTCGGCTCCTCACCAAGAAGGATAGAAAGCGGAAACTGTTGCAGCAAAGAGTGCCCGTGGGGTAAAGGGGCTAGTTGACTGTTCTTCATCCACTCTGTGTTGTTTTCTTCTTCTTGGGGGGCAAGTCGGTGACTTGCGGATATAAAACGATGCCACAGGCCACAAAAGTGGTCATCCAGCAAGTCTGATATGCTTGGATAGTCATAAAATTCCGCTATAGCACGTAGCCATCGTGAAACGAGCGACGGTGTCCCGACGCCATACAGTGATACCGTTATTGAAGCCATTTCAACACTAGCATTCAAGACTTCAGGTAACGCTGTGTGGGAGGAACACGCACTCACGTACAAGCTCAGCAGCACTGATAAACAAGTGTCCATGCACAGTCGAGGATCGACAGCTTCCTGTTGCAAACGCTGCTGTAGTCCTTTCACTTCTTCGGCGGTCCCACCTGAGCGTAGCTGTGTATCAGGAACAAGGGGGACGTCAAGTAAAGACTCCTGTGCCTTGAAGAAATGTCGAAATACGCCTCCACTGCCGTCTGGATACATGTAATATACGGATTGAAGACCGCGTGCAGCAATAGACCGTACGCTGATATCACTGTCAGTCAAGCCAGCGACACAGGCTTCCTCGAATGCGTCAAATTCACGCAAATTGAGGCGGAAATATACCTCTTGGCATTGTAATTCAGCATTTCGAGCCATTCGTATGCTTCGCTTTAATGCAAAACCAGCCATAGACGCCAAATGTCGTTTCGCACAGTCCATTAGGGCTGCAGGGGGCTGCTCGTCATGCTTGTGTTTCCTCGTCTCATGAACCAGCCCAGCGAGCTGAAGAGCAGACAGCACTTGTGAGAGAAAAATTGCTGCCCTGCCATTTCCACTTCGTGTTGTTGAGAGGGTATCTTTCATGCCCTCTTCCGCTGCATGATCGATCAATACAATGAAAGCTTCCAGGCTGTCCGGACCCGCAACGCCACAAAGGAGAACCGCAACGGCTAACACATAATCCGGATCAAACTGAATCTCCTGCACATGCTTCTTGACTGAAGAGAGTCCGCGGTCTTTTTTGAGCAGTAATATCACTCGGAAGCACCACAAGCCAATACTTTTCTGGATAACACGACTGGGAGGGCGATCACGTGATATGTCATCTTCGTCCCTAAAAGAAAATAATAGCCGATTAGACTAATAACAACCAGATCAAATCAATTACCTCGAAGGGATGAATTTGCATACCCGTTATCCATGACATCCCATTCCTTCTGCGTTGGCTGGTTTTGCAACGGTGTAGGTACTGAGCGACTGGATGTCGTCTCCCAGCGGGGCGTACCTCGAAGGGAGCTGAAGCCAGTCCGCGGACGAAGTAACGTCGGTGTCGACGAGCTAGCAGGCGTATCACCACCACCAATGAGAATGTCAAGTGAGGCTTCTAGCATGTTCACAATAGCCCTTATAGACTGGCGCAGCTCTGATGGAATACGTAGTTCAATCGGATCGGCTGACGGGTGGCGGCATTTCTGTAGTACTTGCTGTCCTTGCGTAATCAAAATGATTGAATGCAGTCTCCTCAATGTGTGAAGCATACTCTCCGACATAGATTGGCTTTGCTGCGCATGCTTGACCACATTTGGCTTCATGTAGTTTGCAACAATCTCAAAAAAATACTTCAGCAGCCGAAGCACTCGAAGGCGATTTGAGTTCCTCACAGAAATATCTGAACACGGTCCATCTTCACTTGCATAGAGTGCCGCAAGAACAAGGCCAACCTATCAGCATATCAAAAAGAAGCGCAATAAGGCCGTTAGACATAGAACACAATTAAGTCACAGCTGCCAGTCACCAATACTTACATCAAATGCGTTTGCCAGCACGCGCAAACCTTTAATGGGATTGTATCCATCAGACGGTAACCTGCTTGATATGTCTGAAAGCAATTCAGAAAACGCGTTGACGACTTCTGTTTGAAGCACCGTGGCTTTCTCTGATGAAAGTGATTGAGAGTACAAACGCCTGCAATACCCATCACAAGAAAGTAGGCGGTTGCCATGTTGTGGTGGTACATGTATGAGCTTTCGCAAAAGACCGGTCGGTACAGCAAGCCTCTCAAACTGATCATCAACCTTTTCCGCACGCGATTTAATCCCATCGAACCAGCTTGAATCGTCTGTGCCAAATCTCTCGTCAGCAAACGCTTGTACCGGTAAGGAAAATGCTGCTTGTTTCACCCTTGTTGGCTCTGAAAATACCATCGATAGATGGTCGAGTCCACTTTCGAGCATGCAAAAAGCTACACCAAAGCCATGGAGTTCCTCCCCCGAAACCCAGCTATCCAATTCTTCAGCATGTCTGGCAGTCATCTTGCGAATCAACTCTGGTGTAAAAATCGTTTCTTCTTTGACCATTGAAGTGTTCTTCAACCCAAAGAATGCTTGGATGACAGAGGCGTAAACCATGGGAGACCACTCCGTTTGCCAATCCACTTTCGTAAATAAGCTCGCACTGTTTCCTATCATATCTGTGTTCTTACGGAACACTTGATAACGCAAATGATCAAACAAAGATCGTAGCAGCTTTGACTGCACCGAGCATTGGCTACTGGTTACATCCTCGCTAAGGGGCAGCGAGTCAGGTCCGACTGGTATCTGTATATGACAAAGAAGGGAAAGTAAAGTGCAAACAGAGGCCATCGAAGTTCTTGCATATGGTCTCATGGTATCTCCACGAGCCACTGGGGTGTCAATACTTGGCGGTCGAAAGGCAGGTAAATTCCACAAGTCCTGACAACTAGCTTCGATAGCGTCCATAGGTACAAGCCCAAACGAAATACAACAATTGAGCAGCGTAAGAACAGCATCACCAGCTTGACCTCTCATCAGTCCAATTCCCTCAGTAACACGAGTGTAAGGAAGCTCGGGTCGAAGTAAATTCTTCCACACATTTAGCCAGTGTTCGCTAAAGTCATCACCACAGTCTTTTCGATGTTGTACCGAGAGTGCAGCCATTTGGATCAAGATATGCAGCGTCAACGTTTGCCACTTTCCCAATTCTTTCACGACCAGCATATCGCAGAGCTTCTGGATTACCATCATCAAATCACCAACCCGATTAGTCATGTAGTAATCACCGTGACGGCACAGAATTGATAGGAGCAAGAACAGCCACGAACCCGCGTCGTTGGACTGCCTCATTTCCGTTCGTTGGGACTGGGACGAACTTTTGGATAAATATGATACTGTCGATGACCGCTGTGAAGCAGGTGAAGCCGAGCTTGCTGTCATGATTTCAGCGTCTGAACGTGGACTACGAAAAAATTGATCAATCACAGTTTCCCACGCCAGCACAGTTGAGATCGATCTCGATCGTTTACTGCCCACAGCAACTGGGTCAAATAAATATTCTTCTTGAGTGAGCGTACTGTTCTGCATCTGGTCCGACACCAAACAGTCATGATAGAAGATGATATCTGCTGAGCACGCCAAATGCCTAATCCCTTGATCATCGATACCTAGCGTATTTCCCAGTCGTTGCTCTCTTGCCGAATTAAAATGCGTCATCAGCAAGTTGATCTCGTCTGTCCCTAACGCCACAGTAATCAGTTTCTTCATCTCGCGCAGTAGCTTCCCAGGAGGCAAATAGCAAAATGTCGGTTCTGCTGTAACGTTATGCTGGTACAACTCGAAGAACAGCATCAAAAATTCCGCCGGAGCTCCACGTAGTCCAGTTTTTCTAGCTTTGTTTGACTTGATAATAAATTCCAACACTGTAGTTCCACGTTTCAACAAATACGGCCCGATGGATCCAAAATACGCTCTCATCAAGTCCGTCAGCGTCTCTAAGAACGCCGATGCAACCACTAGTAGTAAGCTGTCTGCGTCGGACTCCATTGATTCGCTTTGAGCTTCAAACCAGCTCTCAATCCACTTCACCAGTCCTGGCAACACATCACGTTCGAGCCCTCGCTCGTTCAAGTCAAACGGGCAGTTCTTCACCAGAAATTTGACAACTCTGGCCCTTGTAGCTGCCGTATCCTTATCTCCAATTGAGTCTCCATCTATCTTGGTTAAGAAGCTGCCTAGAGACACTTCCAGCATGTTCTTCCAGTCGTCATAGTCCAGGACGGCACAATAGACGCGGAATTGTACAATAACTTCCACCGTAAGCCACGCTTCCTTGTCCACGAGCGTCTCAAAACTCTGTTCAAACTCAATAGATGTGTGGCGGTCTATCACTGCCACTGAAAAGGCGAATAACTGGCGAATACAATCTCGTCCATTCGGATCCAGGTGCAACATTGGGCCGTCCGCCGTCACGTGCGCAGTCTCCAGCTCCGTACGTAGGTAGTGCCAGTATCGAAGCTGTGGCATTTTTGGCCGCTTACTTATCTTGCGCTTAGAGCCGCTCAAGTTCAGATACACGCGCATTTCCTCCTTCAGCACGTGTAACAGACAGTTTAAGAGGAAGCCCCAGCTGCGCCAGCGGTGCACGAGTTGGCGAGCGCGGTCGTCACTCAGGAAGGACTGAAGCTTCTCCACAGCGCTAGATACACCCTTGGAGTTCTTGACGCTGCGTAGCTCGCTGCACAGCTGGGAGAACTGGTGCCAGTCGGCATCGCGTTCCGAGCTCACCATGGGTCCAATGCGGAATGCGAAAAATGCTCTTAAAATGAAGATCTGTTTTAAACATGCTGTTAAACTGTGTGTTTGATGAATGATGGCATCAAGACGAAGTTGAATATGAAGTGTCTGCATCAGCTGTATTACTTTACTGGCTCCGTTTCTCCTACGTCTAGCACCAATACCCTACGGCCAGCAGCAACCGAGCATGAAAGCAAACTCCTACGGACTCAAAAGACCCCTTGTGTGATGCAGGCTCCACTTACTGCAGACCCAGCAGCACACCGCCGTTGCCACCGTCCTGGTTGGGCAGGTACGTGACGTTGCGCGACTTGGCAAGCGTCTCGGCGATCTCACGGGCGGCATCAATACGCTGCACCTCGATAAAACCGGAACCGCTCTTGGCGACGGCGTCGGAAACGAGACGGGCGGCCTCGGACTCACCCTCGGCCTTGATAACCGCGGCCTTTCGCTCCTGCTCGGAGCGCATGACGACAAACTTCTGGCGCTCAGCGTCCTGCTGGGCCACCTGCTTCTGCTCGACGGCGCGCGTGAACTCCGGGCCGTACTCGAGGTGCGTGATGGACACGTCGTCCAGCAGCAGGAAGAAGTTGCGGCAACGGTCGTTCATCTCCTTGGCAATCTGCTGCGACACCTGGTCACGACGAGCCAGCAGCTCCACGGCATCGTACTGGGCCACAATAGACTTGAGCACCTCGTTACCCACAGACGGAAGGATTCGGTCGGCGAAATCAGAACCGTACTCGGCGTAGATGTGCGAGAGCTTGTCGGCATTTGGTCGGTACAGGCAACGCAGCGAGATGTTGACGTTCTGCAGGTCCTTAGTTCCCGTGCGCGAGCTGATGAGACGGTAGTTGGAGCGCACGTCCAGGATCGTCGGGTACTGGAAGAACGGGATCTTGAAGTGCGTGCCCTCGCCCACAGATTTGTCCAGGATACCGTCCTTACGGTCGAAGATCACAGCGCGGTGGCCGCCATCCACTAAAAAGGTTTAAAAAACAATTACGAAATAGTTAGGAACAGGACAATAACGACTCTTTCGGCTGCTCTTGTAGGACTTATAAAGGGAATACAAGAAGCAGGACGAGGGCTCTGGAAAAAAAATAAGCGCAGACGCACCGTCATAGATGCACTCCTGAAGGCAGAAGCCGCCGATGCCGACGGTAGCGCCGATGCCGGCCACACGGTTGAGGAATCGAGCCGCCATGTTCACGTATCTGTTCTGTGGCTCTGAGGGGAACTTGTTGCAATGGGTGGGGGGCTCTGAGTGGCTCAAATTCGTGGTGTTTAACACACGAAACAGGCAGGAATGATAGTCCCTTTGAAAATTATTGAGCTTCTCGATTGAAGTCTTAGGAGATATAAAATTTCAAAGGTTTCTCACCGCCGATTCGGTGCTAGTTGCAGCTCTCGCCACAATGCGCTATCGGGGCTGAAAATTGGCACGAGCGTGTAGGTCCATTTGGTGCAGCTTGTGGCATCTTCGCAGGGCGCGGGCGTGTGTGTACGGCGCACAAGGCAGGTATATCTACCGCAACTACCCCCCGGCCTATCGGCGGCCAATCACAGGCGGCCGCGGCGTTTCTACTAAGTTCGCTTCGCACTTAACAATTCCGGTGGCATAGCCATGCACGTAGAACTTCCAAACCTGATAAACTCGCTTACCTTTATCATATCGGTTATGGAAGATCTGGTGGGTCATGCATAGCCTCTAGTCCCATTAGAGCGCTTCCACCAGAATTGCTACATCGACATCATGGCTGGCTCGAGCAAGGTAGCAGACATTCTACACAAGACGGTAACGGGCGGCCTAGTGCTGGTCACAGCCTTCGCACTGGCAGACGTTACGCGCGGCTTCGGCGTGCTCGTGAAGCGCAACATCGACCGGCGGGCGGCGCACGCAGCGGAGCAGGAGCAGAACGACACCCACAAGGACTAAACCCAAGTGAATACAGACCACTGGAGCCTCGAGGCCTCGTTCCGAGACTCTCATACAGTTGCCATTTCTGTAACGACAGCCCGTACTAATAACTAATGAAGCCTCTTAAGCCTTGTTAGAGCGTGCGAACCGTGTATTCCTTCTTGGCCTTTTGCGCTGCCTTGACGACGCCCGACGCTGCTTTGCCCAGGATTTCACCAGCTTTTACGCCCAGTTTTTCGGCTGGAGTGAGCTCCAGCGCATCACGCAGCTTTGGCGCTCGCTCCGTCATGAACGTGGCCTTCAACTGCTGCGCCAGCGTTAGTTTCGGCCGCTCACGCTCCATCTGGAGCTCCCGCAGGCGCTCTAACTCGTTCTCGCGATCGCGTAACTGTTTGCGGCGCGCTTGTGCTCGACGCTTGAGTACGGCTACTCCTTTCTTGCAGAGCACGCGTTGTACGGCACGTGCCAGAGCGCAATTCTCGTGCAGAGTGACTAGGAACCGGTCCACATCGGCCTGCCATTTGGAGAGCTGTGCTTTGCTGAGAACGGCATCCTGACTTTGCAGCACTTTGGCTAAGGAATTGAACTCGTCCAGCTTGGAGCTGACCAATGCCACCCGCGCCAGCACCAGCTTGTAAGCTTTCGCGATCAATGGCCACTTGATCCGATGGAACGGAGGGGATACCAGGTCTGAGCTCGAGACTAGCAGAGCCATCGTTGACGAACCTCTGCCTTTGGTCCTCCACTCAGCATCGACCCAAGTTTCAACCATTTGTGGCTGCTGATCCATGTGTGCGCCTTGACCTGCTATGAGCCGCTTCGTGTACCCTCGCTTAAGCACCTGGGGCTCCTCCTTCTCGAGGGTGTCGAAATCTTGATCAAGATCAAGCACCATACCATAGTCGTGATCTTCTTGTTGTGTCACGCCCATCCGAGCACCCAGTCGCAGTACAAGTTTCCGTGTTGAGCCAGTGCCCTCAAGACAAAGCACTGGATATGGCAGGGACCCTCCTTTGTCTGTCTTTTGAGCCTTGATGCCGAACATCATCTGGTTAAAAGCCAATGCTGCAGCATCCTTGAGCTGTTGCAACAGGGAAAGTATCACATCCGAGCGTTCAACATCTAATAAGCGTCCACCTTTGAGAATCTTCCACTCTTCCAGCAACTGCATGAGCTGCCACAGTTTGCCTAGTCGTTCCTCTGCTACGCGAGGCTGACGAGGGTTGCTGGTGCTCTCGCAAACGAACTCAAAGTACGCTAAAGCCCGCCGAACCTTGTTGGAGACAGTAGGCGTTTGTTGATCCCGAAGCTTTTTCTTCAGTGCGAGCTTTTCAGCTTTCGCTTCTTGGTGAGCGAGAAGCAACAGCCGCTCTCGCTCTTCTCGTTGTTCTGCAGCAATAATCGCGTAGTTTGTCTTCGCAAATACGTGCATGGCGTGGATGTGTGG
This sequence comes from Phytophthora meadii, assembly GCA_032432875.1. Taxonomy (NCBI): domain Eukaryota; phylum Oomycota; class Peronosporomycetes; order Peronosporales; family Peronosporaceae; genus Phytophthora; species Phytophthora meadii. Next base: position 1,404,762 of record JAUMGV010000043.1, read on the forward strand.
TCGAATTTGAACTTGGAACGGGTCTTGGTCCACGGCTTTCGGAAGTAGGAAGGAAGCTGGAACCAGTCGAGTCCACCGAGGCAACCCACTGCAGTCATTACTATCCACCGATATCACTAATGGGGTGAGAGTCTGGTTTTCTGGCGGGTTGAAGTGGAAGTTCTGCTGCACATAGTTTAGAATGAGCTGCGGGGTACTCTGGGAATGCAGAATTGCGACTACAAACAGCAAAAACTCGTTGGTTTTGTTGCTCTCGCCACGATCACTGCGTGCAGAAGGGATAGTATTCTGCAAGTTGAAATCTTCAAGAAGAAGTTCTCCGTTGACGACTCCGTTCGTTGTGTACGTAGCAGATGCAATGTGTTCGTCTAGGTAGAACAGGCCGTGTGTGGTTGGGAGCAGTATATGCAAGGGCCGGTTGGGCAGGTCTGTGTTGGCGCGGTAAAGTTCGTACAAATACGACACGGAGCTTCTAAGGTCTACAGTCAAGGAAACCAGCTAATACAGGTGAAATGTTAGCAAAGTATGCGCATCAAATATTCAAGTGCGCAAGCAGTGTACCTGGCCAACAGGCAAACTCTTGATGTGCAGCGTGATGAACTTATTCGAACTAGAGCAGCAGACCATTTCCCATCAAAATGTCTATCAGGTAAAACAGTAAAGCATGACGTACAGCGTTCGATGCATGCGAATGGCCCGAAAGTCAGGCAGAACTGACGAGTAAAAGCTGTTTTCATCCTTCCGGGCCGTAACTTCTCCAGTAGAAACTGAATGAAGCCGAGGTAGTAATGGAGGAATGATAATCTGCCTCTGCAATGACTTGTGTCGCGCACGGTGATCTTCCTGTTCCTGAAACACTGTTTTGGGAGTCTTGAGCCGTTGTGTCGTTTTGAACTCCTCGATCTCGAGATATTTCTTGCTAGAAAATGAAAAGCATCCTGGGCATCCTGGTGTTACCGTGGTTTTCTTGCACACAAGACATACTGGCCAAGCCCTGGGGGACTTACTACCCTTTTCAGCCATGTTTAGAGGCATTGAATAGAGCTCTCGTGCTACAATTGCAGCTTCAAGACGTCGCTTGTCTTCCTGCTGACGAGCCTGTACTGCTTCAGAGAGATCGATTTCTGCAATTTTGTCGATAGTACCGCCAACATGTCGATCCTCCATGTCGGACTCGTCGGAGTCCACATCGTCTTGCTTCATCACGACTTTATCCAAACAAATCTTTGCAAAACCTAAAAAGAAGAAGACAGGCGAGATTCGGCTGCTGTCATCGTGTTTCGCCAAAGTATAGCCATGACATGCTGGATGCACATACTCGGCCTCCTTTGGGATGTTGGTAGTCCTTTGAAATCCTGAACGGGATTTAAGCTGGGGGCGGGAATGTTGTGACGGGGGGCACAGCGCGTAAGAATACGATTCAAACACTGGTGAGCTAGTCCTTGCATCTTGGGTTGGGAGATTGAATTCGTATCCGGCACATGCTGAATGGCAACGTTGGGGGTCAACTACGTCGCGTTCCAATCGTCGAAGTACAAGTTCTTCATCTAGTCGTTCTTGCTGGTGCCAGGCGGAACTTGAAAGCTTGTCCTGAGCAAATTGTTTTACTTGGTTGTACTGATCTTTTATCGCTTGCTTGCGTCGCTGAGACTGCTCCTTCATGCGCACTCGATCCCGCTCCTTCTTCTCAAGGGGTGTGAGCTTGTGGGTCTTTTTGACTGATGGTAGCGGAAGCGGGAGGGCGACTGCAACCACCTCTGGTGGCGACTTTGGTGGTGTGTCATTCTGCTCTGGCACAGTCACAATACTGTCAGTTCTTCTCACTGAGGATTTCGCCCTCTCTATCATCTGCAAAATGTCACCGTAACCAGAGCTATATGCATTGAACGCTAATTATAAATGCTGCCTCGTGTCGAGTAGTAGCCTCTGTTAATCCTCCCACGGCGCGATAACGAACTCGTCGTAGACGTTGCCGTTCTTGTTTAGCACGAATTGGACACGCATGTCATCCGGGCTGGAGGAAATGCGGAGGTATCCATAGTCGTTGACGTGGCGCAGGCTCCACTCCCCATATTTGGAAGAAAAGTCCTCTGTCCCCAGCGGATAGCCGGCCGAGCCCACCACAATATGAACTGTGCCCTTCCCGTCGGCAACGCACTTCTTCCGGTATAAAGGACAACTTCGTTCGTAAGCATGCTCATGACCAACCTGCATTAAGATAATTGCTGTCAGAGCGTGTGGTTTTAACATTCGTGATCACACATACGTACCATCATCAAATTGACACGGTGCTTGTAAATGAGGTCTTCAACTTCTTCTTGGAACTTGTAGGAAACCTTCATATCGGACTCAATGTTCATTTGGGTCGTGTACTGGCAATGACAACATGTGGGTTACATACGCCAAATCTTTTAAAAGCAAGAAAGTATCCTTCGTACCATCATTCGATGCGCTGTCAGCACTACCCATGGGGTGACAGTGCGATCCACCTGCTCCAAATCGTGTTGAAGCCATTCGTATTGCTCGGATCCTCGGGTCCAATTGTGCTCAGTTGACATTTGAATGACGTGAATCCCACCGTAGTTGAAGCTGTACCAGTAAATCCAGTTTCCATTCTTGGGAGCTAGGGATTTTACAAGCAAGTGAGTACGCAATCAAGATCAGCATGCATAACAATGAAGACATCATTACCGTGCCATCGGTGGTGCATTGGGACTCCGCATTCTCCAGCCGAATCGATACCAAAGTTACCCCAAGACGGGTTGAAACTACCTCCATATGGTAGCATACCTCCACTCAAATCGTGTTTTCCTCCCGTGTTGTAGTCATATTCATCTACAAAATGTTACACGTTGGTCAATATCATTATTCAACTGGGTAATATGGTGCACAACACTCACGGTTGCCGATGCCAACCATGTATGGGCTGCAAACATAATAAATGATAATTGATGGGTCTTGTAAGCACAGATCACCCGCATTAAACTATTACGTACATCCTCGTCGCGTAGGGCTCGATCAAATGGAAAAACTGGTCCCAAATGTAGCCAACCGATCGCGCATAACTAGAAACAAACCAACACGCACCTCAGTTTAATTGCACAGCCCCCAAAGGAAATTCACAGTAGGCTGTACCTGATATCCCCAAAATGTAGCAAGAATGAATCATATCCTCCTCCCATAACATCTTCGTAAACCCTTCCAGCCGTGGAGGCCGATCCAGGCTCCACATACGCACCCATATCCGCATACGCGATAAAATTTGCGTACTTTGAATTCTTCGAAGGACGCGATTTGAATCGTCGTGCACGGCTCAAATTGTCTTCTCCGTGGCCGTACTGATAGTAGTAGTAAGTGTCGGGCTTCAAGTCCGTCATGATCACCGTGTGCATGAAGCCTGGATCCCGGAACGAGCGTTGTCCCAACACGTTCGCAGGAGCGTGACATCTACAATATGTGACTCAAGTTAGCACATTCAAATGAGATCCAAGACACATTTCACCCAGAACGCACAAATCATCGGCTCCGTAGGTTGTCGTCGTTCCCTTGGCATGGAATTTGAGGTCCTGTGGATTCTCTCCGTATTTTACCACGGGTGTCTTGGATGATCCAGAGTTGAACAGAATTGCCATAGCCGACTCGTCATCTGTTAGACTTAAGTGTCCATGTTTGGGGGTCTCGAATGGCTCTTTCATGCCAGCTTCCACTTGTGCAATAGCCTTAAACTTGTCCTTCTTCTCATCGTAATTGAAGTATTTAGCTGTGTAGTTGCATCGCATCATATAAAGCTCCGAGAAGCGGACCGAGTGGTCGTTGGCATCTGTATCCTTCACCCCTTTCTTCATCAAGTAGTCTCCATCCCCTGTCGTAGGGCCACAGCTCAGTGTCACGTAGTCTCGAGTAGTTAATGGAGAAGCAGCTTCTCCTTCCCAAGAGATCACGAGGGATCCTCCGTCCTCCACCAATGGCGGATACGTCGTCATTTTCAACTCCTTTGTCTCTTCAATCCAGAGAGGCTGAAGTTTATCCGTTTCGGCGATCGTAATCTTATGTTTCTTGGCCATTTCAATGGACTCAGGGCTGAGTCCAGGGGCTACTAAAAGCATGAACGTGCCGACTACACCGCACACAGCAATGGCTACAAATGAAGCCATACGTCTACCTAGACGGCGACGCGTCCCTAGCGTCTCTATAGAGGCCTCATCCTCCGGTACAAGCGTGTACTTGGCGTCTTGATCTCCTCGCAGCATATTTGCCCAATGCGGACAGCGAAAACTTCAACTCAGATTTAAGTTGCAGGATGCAGAAATCCAAACTTATGTTGCATTAATAGAATGATGATGATTGGATGGAATTTCAACAAATAGGAAAGAGACCACGTGCTGGAGCCACGCCATACACCAAGGGGAGCAGGGAGCTTACAGTATCTGGACGAGTATGGTGGAGATCATCTTGGACCCGAGCATCCGCGATTGGGTGGTGCTGCCTATGGTTATCATCTTCGGATGTTCGGCTATGGTGCGTCATTATGTGACGTTGCTGCTCAAGAGCGAGAAGATGGCGAGTGTCGAGCAACTTATGCCCATGTACGTCTCAATTGGAACAGGGGGAGCCCCTGTTGAGAGTAGAATCGCTCTATTATTCACTCGTACAACGATTTTAAAACTGATGGCTAAATAATTCTGATATTATTCTTTCAGGAACACGGTGAAGCGTGCGCAGATTACGCGTGTCAACTCCAAGTTCATCAGTCCGGATGCTTTTGCCATGCGTCGGGTAAGGGAGACATTTGTATATGAATGGGAGTATTGATAGTGTTAGTTGACTGTTGTGTATGATGTGAACAGCACTATTTTACGGCGTCGCAGAAGAAGGACGGTCTGAAGGGTGCTCTGCGTGAAAAGGTCAAGAGCGAGGCCATGAACCAGATGATGAACCCCAACTCGATGCTGGAGATGATGAAGGGCAACATGACTTTTATGGTGTCCAACTTCGTCATGATGGGACTCATGAGCTACTTCTTCGGTGGATTCGTGCTGGGTGCGTAGGCTTTTGTATCTGGTTTTTGCTTTGATTTTATTGTGCTAATGATAATTGTCATCGACTGCAGCTAAGGTGCCGTTTTCGCTGACTCAGAAGTTCAAAATGATGCTGCAGCGAGGCATTGAGCTCAAGTAAGGATGGACCGCATTGATGTTAACGGATTTATAAACATTATCTAACTGGTGGTTGGTTTTGATGATGCATCACAGCACACTGGACGTATCGTACGTGTCTTCAGTGTCCTGGTACTTCCTCGTGAGCTTCGGCATGCGCGGTTTCCTCTCTCTCATCCTCGGCGAGAAGAGCGGTACGTCTTGTGCTGCTATGTGTGTCTTTTAAATTGATGGATGGCCATCTGACGGTGTGTTATGTGTTATACTGCTGCATTTACAGCTAGCGACGACACCAAAGCCATGCAAATGCAGATGGGTATGGGTGCTGGGCCCAACATGGCTTTCGACGCGCCCAAAGTGTACAAGCAGGAGCGTGTGAGTATGCGTCTGCACAACCACGACTGGGCTCTGGAATTCGCCGAGAAGAAGCTGCTAGGCGAGCCCATTCCGGAGAAACCCAAGACTTCGACTACCTCATCTTCCCACACTTCAACCACCACTACTACGACGGAGAAGCGATCATCCAAGTACACGAAGATCTCCAAGAGGAAGTAGCAACAGGTAGCAAGTCCGCTTCAACCTCCGTCATCCGGTTGATTGGTTTAAAAGACCAGATAATTTTCAGCGAATCGTTTGGTCGAAGCATTATCTTCTACGATTGGTAATAAATCACTTTGAAAATCAGTGATTGGTAGAAAACTCGATTCTGGTGGTTCTGCACTTCTCTACTGCAGTAGCATCAAGATCTGCGTCATTCGTCGACTCGCCACCTCAAGCTCCGGACTTCCCATCGCCATGGACGTCATCCGCAAGTACCTTAAGTCCGACCTACCACGCTACCTTAAGGGTCTTCCGCTGCCTCGCACATTCTCCGGTTTCCTGAAGCTCAAGCAGGCGGATTGGATGTACCTGGCGCCTCTGCTGATCACCATCTTCGTGCTGGGCCTGACGCTCTTCGCTGGTAAGGGCAACTCGAAGCCTGGTCGTGTGAACCGAAAGGTGCAACTGGAGAAGGAGAAAGTTGTGGACTTTGTATCGGTGCCGGATGTGGAGGATATGATCAAGGAGAAGGGAAAATGCACAATGTGTCGCTGCTGGAAGTCCAAGAAGTTCCCGTTCTGTGACGGTGCTCACATGAAGCACAACAAAGAGACGGGTGACAATGTTGGGCCACTCGTGCTCACTGCCAAGAAGGCTTAGGCAGTATGTGCTGCTATGTATTGACCGATAGCTGCTTTGCATCGGGTTAAAGCATTTGCAAACAACGCGGTCCATTCACTTTTCACATTGCTTTTTACTTCGAGGTGTTGTAGATGTTGCTCCCCACGGCACCAGTTGGGAAGCTGTTGCTCATTGCTAGCAGTGCAATCAGTGGTGGCGTGCTCGATAGGCTGGTTGACGTTTTGTTGAGCTTTGTTGACTCAAATTCGCTTCCGACGGCGTGTTGTCTTCTGTGTCTACTGCTGCTGCATTCGTTCCGCCGATAAACGCAGGATCATACTGTTGCTCGTCGGCCCATGATAGCGGTCCTCCTGTTTCGATGGACGCTTCAATGTGTCGATGTCGATGATCCAGATCCAGGTGGTAGTTCTGCATCGCAATGAAACCCCGAAGATACTCTTCGAGTTGATGGCGCTCAAAAGAAGTGTCCTGTTCTGTCATGGTACGTGCAGCACCGCTTGGAATTGGAGAAAGAAGCCCTGTCAAGGCGGTCACTGGAGGCACTTTCACTGTACGTGACTTACGAAGGACTTTCAATTGCTTGCAATGCGCGACTAGCTCGCACCGACCGGCTGGTGCCAACCATGTGCTCCAGCTTTTGACGGTCGCGCTCCGGTGACTCGCCTGCGGCTTCGAAGTGGAGCACTTCAAGTTGGACAGCGAGCTCCTGTACCAAGTCCTTTCCGGCTCGCATCACCTTGCGGCAAGGCTTGCCTGGCTTTGGTTCAGTCAAGACGGTCACACCATCGCCGGACCTCCAACTGAGGCTCTCGCTTCCAGCCATTCCTCGACATCATCATACGGTCATGGGATGGTGTTCGGTGCTTCCGGGAATCTCAATCCCCCAGCGTGATTTTAGCGTCGCCCTCCAGAGCTGTGGATCCATGCCGGACCTCTTTGATGCAGTGACGTTCCTCTACCTGAGTGCGAAGTTCATCGTGTGAACAGGCGATGGCGAACGTTGACAGAGGTGACCCACGTCGCCACCAACTCGACAAGTGTGTGCCGTCACTTGAGCGGGCGCCACGTACGCGACCCCGTTTGTGAACTCCATCAGCGTGGAGTCGAGGCGCACGTGCGATGCAAAGCTAGGACCCAGCGTCCCGTTGAGACTCGCGAGCAGCTTGCCAAGGCTCGCTCTGGTCGTCGCTTACGCCGTGCACAGCATGGGCCGACAGACGCGCCATCGAGCAGAGCGCATCCATTCGAGAGCGGCAACGACAGCCATGCACGCCTCATCCGCTCTCTCACATTTTCCCGCTCGCCGTCGGGCTCGGATTGAGTGAGCGAGGGCTTCTCGTCGGAAGCTGCACCTGATTGCTCTCTCTACAGCTCCAGACGGTAGAAGTTCTACCCAAGCCGTCAGCTGTTAGGACCTGCACCTTTGTAATTAGCGGTGACGGCAGATATTCATCGGGTGTGTGCTCTGACGGCCTCAATCGCTCCGTGAACGTCTTGCACAGGCCCCTACACCATGGAGATCCAACAACGCAGGCGGGTGGCAATCACCTCGTCCTTTTTCCCCGTGGATGAGAGCTTATTGCCCCAATTGAACATCTCACCGGCACAACACGAGGAGCTCCGTTGCTATGCATTGCAAGCGGCACTGGACACGGTGCGCGACGGCCCGTCGTGGGGACGCTCTAACATCGAGAAGGCCGTGTCTAATGGCTGGAAGGTGCTCTCCGCGAGACCGACGGCCTGCTTCATGACCAAACGGCAGACGAAAAAGAAGAAAAGGAAGAGCAGCAAACGTGCCACGCAGACTCTGCAGAGCGAGCAGCAACTGGAGGAAGACGATAAACGCTCAGCACCACCTACGCCGCGCGTCACGATTCCGGGCGTCACGAGTCTGGGCAGTTTCCACGGCTCGGATTTTGTACGTGGTCAAATGAACTTCCAGCCATTTGCACCGGTTCCACTGGAAGCTGCAAGCGGCCAGCACTTTATGGCTCACGCAGTCTTACCCAACTCGTTAGAAGATGTCATGAACACTCTGTATTGCGAACACACACGCGAGATGAGGGCGTTGAAGCGGAAAGTGTACGGAGAAGCAGCTCTGGACTGCTGTGTCTTGCAGACTCTCGAAGGCGCTACACTGGAGGATCCGTTCTGGTACATTGGACTGAAGTGGTTGGCTTTACGCTCTCCGATGCAGGCGTTAATGGCAAGTCGAGAGTTCGTCTACCTCGAACATTTGGGCACGCATGTGGACCCGGAAACTGGACGAAGAATGCTGTATCGAGTGACCCAGTCCGTCCACATTCGAGGATACGGCGGACAAGACTCGTATTTCGGCCTTACACGCGGACATATCGAAGCTGCGTTCGTGTACTGGATGGACGATGAGAACGAAGTGAGGAACCCTTTACTGCACGTGTGCGCTAAAGGGAGAATCCATATGAAGGGCAACATGCCAGACAGCGTCATGTACAGATACCTCAAGTCGTTCTGGCGCTCCGAGCGTTCACTCTTCCCCGCTAACCGGTCGTCTGGATCATCGATCGGTATCACTCTTGCTGGCACGGAGGATAGTGTTGAACAGCCGAATAAATCTGCCAAGAAGAAAAAGAAGAAGAAACGATCAAGACGACGTAAAGTACCAAGCGGTCCACCACTGGAGATGGCACACGAGTGGGTGGCTGATGAACTGCGTCCGCGCTGTTCAGTGTGCAACAAGAAGTTCCGTCTCGTGAGACGCTTCAAGCACCACTGCCGTGCTTGCGGCGAGGTTATTTGTCGTGACTGCACGTTCCACCACCGAGTCAACGTACGCGCTACTCAAAGCTTCCGTGGATTACGAGGAACTGTGGCTACGTCTGTGGATGTCGTCTCAGATGCAAAGCATATTACGGATGAACTTCCTCCGACCAAATTTGACGAGACAATGACCTGCAGCTTTGACAACCAGGTGGAAGAAGAGGAAAAGAACGGGGGAGGCGAGTTCGACGCAAGTCAGAGCTTGGTAAACGCCAGGAAAGCAGTGAACGGTCCCATGGAGACGGCAGTGCTGGGTGGTGACTCGATCGTGTGTGTGGTGATGGCGAAAGTCTGTCTTCGTTGCTTGCAAAGCGTTCCACTTGTGAATAGATCCAAGAGCAAGTCAACACAACGGCGACGTCATAGTGAAATGGCTCTGAATGGAAACGTCCCTGCCATTGAAGGCGACGAGTACGGTCTAGTTGACGACTACCCTCTCCGTCCGCAGACGTGGACACCTGATAATAGGGAAGTAGAGGAACTTGACGGACTCGATGAACCAGATCAATCAGGTGAGCCGGACCTTCCCATGCTGGTGTTGGATGACGATGACGCTGAAAGTGTCGATGGCCTTGCGGAGATGAAGAGAAGACCGGGATCATACGCTTTCGACATGCGACCGGGTTCATCCATGTTTGTGCGACCTGGTTCGTACGCTCAGGAGTGGAATGGCCAAGAGGACGGAGGACTGGACAGCAATGCCAACCACGAACGCGTCATGATCCTGTCGCCGCATGCTTTGTCCACTTCATCCTCTGTTACGTCGACACAGATGAAGGAGTTCATGGAGAAGGACGAGAGCAGCTATGATAGCAGTGGCCGTTCCGAGCGCTTTCCGAGTCACCACAGCATTGAAATCCCTAGCGACGTCGAAGATGACATCCAGTTCTACCCAACCCAGACTAATCGTATTCCCGATGAGGAGTCCAAGCCACCGGCGGACGGAAGTCAAGGACGAGTGAGTAGCTACACTGCCGGCTTTGACCCCAATAGCCTGTTCGAACTCAAAGACGAAGAACACGAACTCGCAGCGAGTGCTGCAGCCGCTACAGCGACGGTAAGCGCTACCGAGAAAGTGTTGCGCCGTATGCGCGATCTACAGGACGAAGCCCTGTACCAGAACCGACAAGTCCCGTCGCCATCGTCATCAACGACCTCGTTGTACAGCGACAACGAAGACGAATGTAGCGAAATTGACGAGCCCATGCAAGATCTACGCCAGGCTCTCGCTCAAGTCGAGAGTTCTTTAGCGGATCAAGCTCGTATCCTCTTCACCCTTGAACAGGAGCGCAAAAAGGAAGCTGCAGCAGAAGCTGCTTCATCTAAAGCGTAACTTGGTGAAGCGTACTACGTAGAATCTGTTCGAGGTAGAACGGATAGTGTATTCATGTTCAATTAACATGTTGTCATGAGACGACATTGACGTTTAGCATTTTGTTTTCGTTTACCACCAACGTTGTGCTCTATGCTACATGACTCCAAGCTGTTCTTCTAAGTAGAACGCATGGAGAGTGGGGTGAAGGGTGGGTTGGCTCGTGGTGTCGGTGCAGTTTGGGTCGAGCCGGGGTACAACAGAGAAGATCGTGCTTCGGAGGACACTTCACCGGCAGTAGTGGCTGCTGTAGTTTTAGCAACGGTGTCATCTTCCGGGGAACGGACCATCTTACTCCGTTGCTCGGCAATGGAGCGGATTAAAGCCTCCTGCTGAGCAATTGACCGCTCTACCTGCTCCAGCTGATCCGGTATCGACAATGACCGAAGTTTTGAGCTGCTCTCAGACTGGCGAGCAGCGGTGGATGGCCGACGAGGAACTGAAGGAGGGATCGCATCACTCTGGTTAGTAGAGCTCACGCCTCGTCCACGGCTGAGACGGTTTGGCTCTTCATCTTCGTCACGCTTGGGCGTTGGCAGCAAGAAATCATCGAAGTTGAACGTGCTGTCACCGCTGTGGAAGAGGTGACTGGGTCTAGCAGGTGGAGACTCTTCTCCGTTGTTTAGATCGTCTTCATCGTAGAGGAGAATGCTCCGGCGTAGGTTTTTCTTCTTCTCCCGTGCCATGTGAATCTGCCGCATTCGCTCCACACGAGCTGAATACTCCTCGTCCGTTTCCTCGATGTCGTCCTCTTCAGCGCCACCTCTTTCTGCGTTGTTAAGTAGCTCGTCATCGGCCGCGTATCGCCCACCGGGGAAAAATCCACGCATCGGACCGGGCCTCAGTCCGATGTTATCGGCCAGCGACCCCTGCAGTACCAGAGGGAACTGCTTGATCATGGTAGGAGCAGCGTAAAAGTTGGTAGCTCCTCTCATCGTGCCCTTGCGCTCCTGGCGGATGCTGAACATGCACTTCTTGCACAGCTTCACATTGTTCACGGCTGGGTACCCGTTCGGACGCGTCTCCTCTAGACTCTTCTTGGCTGGCTGCTTGAGCAGCACACTCATCGGACGTCCTTCAACATGTCGACGAGAGCGACGGATATCACTACCAGAAGCGACTTCAGTATTGTTCTCGCTTTCACCTGTCGGTGCTGAAGACGGCGGTGCAACGAGCGGCAACGTGATCATACAACGAGAACACATGACCTCGCCGCACATCCGACAGTGATGACGATGACGCCGAACGATTCCAAAGCTTTTAAAGCACACGAAGCACACCTTGCGCTGATGGTCAGGCACCCAGCTGGGCTGAGGGTTGATGGACATCCGGCCCATTTCAGGAGGCGGATTCATCGAGAACGCCGGGAATCCGCTCTGCGACGCTGAAAACGGCATTGCGGTAGGGCCGTGAGCTGTGACCTCAGAGCCACTCACGGTGCTTTGGCTCTTGTTCAGGCTCTGGCCTGACTGCGAATGGCTCAGTGCTGCTGGTGGGTGGGGGAAGATCATGCCGTGCTTCATGATATACTTGATGTCGGCGCAGTATTCAATACGCACGACAGTCGGCGCGAACTGCGACAGGAACGCACTGCTTAACCAGGTACCAGCTCGACCTCCCGGGTCCAGAGCTCCTTCAGCGAACACTTTCACCGCATTACTCGCTTCGTCAAACCTGTACATGGAGATCATGGAAATATGACCGCGAACAAAGCGAAGCTTCGACGGATCTACGCCGTCGCTCGGCTTGTCATGGCCGACGATCTGTGTCAGCGGGGGCAGGACGTCGTCCCCAACGGACTGCATCACCTTGACAAGCACCTTGTAGCCCTCATCAGTAGTCACCGTCTTGGCGTATTCGTAGTATGCGTGATCTCTAGGTGAGAAGAACCTCGCAGGTCCACTAGGCGACGCAAACGCCATCCACTTGATGCCGAAGAAGCGGAACGGATCGTCGTCCGTCTGCGCCTCAAGTACCTGAAGCACAGCTGCATCCAAGAAGTAGTCACGGAACAAATACGCGCTGACGGAGCGCTCGTCCAGTGTCGTGTCACTGTACTTGCCGTACTCGACATCCTGCAGCGTAAGTCCGGGGATCCGTCCTGTGGAAACGAACTGATGCGCTGTTGCACTTCCACGATGCGGGTCCTTCCGCTTGTATACGGCGAGATGCGGCTTGGCGCTGTGCAGCTTCCAGTGCTTGGGGTCGTCGAAGATCTGCTTGGTGCCATCCCACGCCGCCTTGGACTTGAGCAAACAACTCGCAATGAGTCCTTCAGCCTGTTCGCGCATGAACGTCTGCTGTTCGTCCGTGATCTCCACGCGCGGGATAACCTCGTCCATTCGGGGAAGTTTCGTCACTTGCTTATGCTTGGACCTACCTGGAAGTTTGAGTTTACGGCGCATGGTCGGCCGCTGCCGACTCTGCGGCGACACGTGCCCCGGATTCCACGGAGAAGCCGTTAGTTTGGACGGTCGCTGGATCTGCGATCTCGAGAGCGGTCCATCCGACAGACTCGAGTGTTCGCTCTCGGCCAACGCAGGCTCGGATGCCCGGTAGTCCAGCAGGAGTCTGCCGCTGTTGCGGTCCATTGCGCTACTGTTCAACGTGCCGGTGCTCACTCGTTTCTTCATGGGCAGCAGCCGCGTGCTCTCTCCGGTTCTTGAAATTCCGATGGGCAGTGACAACTGGTGAGCTGGAGACACTAAAACCTGCTGCTGCCTGACACGTGAAAGTCTACTACAAGTACCGGTAAACGGTTGCAAACCTGCTACGATCAAAGAAAACGAATGGTGAGGTGAGACCGACGGATGGAACTTTCATGGTCGTACAGTACCGATGAGGCTCCAAGCGGAGACTTTGCTGCAGGCCGCGTCGATTGCGAAATGTGACGATAGAGCGCCAAGGGGGGGACCGAGGATCAACGTCGCGAGTCGCGACGCGTTCAACGACAAAGTGAGTGTCGTCCGGCTCGTTGCGTCCTTTTTGCAGAGACCAAAAGGCAAGTATACAGTTCGATGACTTGGTGTTTGTATGCTTTTGGAAAAATAGACAAAATAGAGCTACAAAATTGGGCAATATTGTGCTGATCGTTGTGTAGTGCGGCCAATTAGGCGGAACATGCTGCTGCGAAGAAAGCAATGCACTGAACGCCTTCTTACTGGCGTCCACCGTACTGGTGACCCGGTGTCAACACTATGGCAGCTGCAAGGCAGACTGGGCTAAGATTTCTGTGGCTGAACGATGACTTCTCTCCAGATCAAGGCGGCGTCGAAATGGTCTCACGTCTGAACTCCACAGCACCGCCTCGCTCAGTGTACATAGTGCAACGTTGTTGCTGCTGAGATTCGTTTGACTGTTGATGCGGTGCATGAAAGTCTCACGCGGCGTCTTTGCTTCCGTCTTTTGTCGTCAGCAAGGCATGAAACACCAGCGAAAAAGGACGTCGCTGCTTACATGTATAAAGCTTGTGGCGGGGCTACTCGCTGCACTCGACTATCCAACTTCCTTGACAGCGAAATGCAGGCAACTGGATGACCAAACCGACGATCTTGACCAGGATAGTCTATCGGGCGTTAAAACACCGCAACGATTTAACCACGCCACGTCAGCGCTCTGCCACACCAATTTGTAACACAAGATTCACCAGTTGGTGTACGTCACATTAATGTTACTAAAGTCTTTAGTGACATCCATCCCATGTACCATGGCTTCCGCCGAACATGACAGCGCAGTGCGGGAGACGGCGTCCGATGCCTCCCTGTGCAAGCTTTCAGCCAGTCAATTGGGCTATTATGCCGACCCTTTCGTGCAGTTCTTCGTGAAGGCCCCGTCACGACGCATGCCCATTATTAACCGTGGATATTACGCGCGTGTGGCGGTAGTCGAGTCGCTTGTGCGCAAATTTTTAGGTGCTGGAGACGGTAAGAAGCAGGTGGTGATCCTCGGGGCGGGACTGGACACCATGTTTTTCCGCTTAAAGAGCAATGAGTTGCTCTCTAACTGTGAGTACTTCGAGTTGGACTTCCCGGACGTGACGTTGCAGAAAGTGAGCACGATCAAGCGCCGCAAACAGCTCAACAAGGTGCTGGGCCTTGAAAAAGCTGAAGAATTTTCAGCTGCAGTATCTTCTGGCTATACAGAGCTTAATACGTCTGGATATCATTTACTACCTTGTGATTTGAGAGATCTGGAAGCTACGAAGACCAAAATGGAGGAGGCAGGCATCGATCGTAACGTTCCCACACTGTTCGTGTCCGAGTGTGTGTTAATCTACATGGAAGCCAAGTTCTCCCAGCAGCTAGTGTCGTGGGCTTCGTCATACTTTGGCGACGTGAATTTTGCACTGTACGAGCAGATCTTGCCTGATGACGCCTTTGGAAAAGTAATGATGACGAACATTAAGGCACGTGGCTGCGATCTGCTAAGTATCTACGACTTCCCCACGGTTGAAGCGCAGATTGCAAGATTTACGGAGCACAACTACGAGGTGGCACAGTGCTGGGATATGAACAAGATCTACTATCACTACTTGGATCCGACGGAACGCACCAAGTACGGTTAAGATTGAGATGCAAGTGTTACGTGTGAAATAGGCTGACTGTTGTGAATGTTTTGCTAGGCGTGAAAGGCTCGAGATTTTTGATGAACTGGAGGAATTTCACTTACTACAGGCTCACTACTGTGTTGTCGTTGCTAGTAAAAAGGTCTCGACACTGGCAGCACAGGCGCTAGTGTTGAGCGAAGCAAAAGCGTAGGGTTCTAATGCAGATTCCCTATATGGGTAAATGTCCAAGGAAACAAATCGTAATCCGAAACAAATAACGAACCGCAAACGGATGAAAGCGGATAGAATTGCTGAACTGCTGCTGCTGGCTACCTATCTACTTGTACCTACCTACATCCTCCTATCTCCAAAAGACTCAACGCACACACACGATTGAATTCCAGTTGCCATTCCTCGCATGCAAGTTGTTTGAGCACTCGATTCGATGGCCTCGACGCACCAAAGCACTGCTTTCACCACCTTCATCCAGTTACATCTTGTCCTCCGCCGTTTCCAGTCGTTCCGTTTAGCTTTCCTTCTACCCCCGCTACTATCTGAGCATATCTCCAGCACAGTCATTTCCTTGTGTGGGCACTTCAGAGCTGAGCGAGGTTTTCTGGATTACTGGATTGAAACAACTTACTGGTTCACGGCGCACTCGTCCACAATGCGCGCGAATTTGTGAATGTGGTTGATAAAGAACTCGCCCGTGCGCTGGTTACTGGCTTCCTCGTCGATCAGGACCAGGTTGTTGTTCAGGAAGAAGTGTACGTCCGACTTAAGTCGAGAGCCGCTGACCTTCAGAGCCATCAGCTCTGCACGAGCAAGCTCGACATCCACACCGCGGAAAGCAGCAAGCTTCTCTAGGTCAATCGAACGGTACAGCTTAATGTACGAGCGTACTGCCGGAATGTGTTGCTGACGGGTGACCATGGCGTCGAAGGCCTTTTGCTGCCGCTGCGAAGCCTCAGCGCTGCGGTTCACGGGAGCCTCACCCTCCACCGCCACGGCGGCCAAGATGAATTTGGGGCACGAGAAGCCGAACAGCTCCGTCAGGGCCGAGATGTCGCCCTTCTGCAGCTTGCTCTGCTTGTCGCCGTACTTCTCACGAATGAGAGAGTGGATCTGGTCGTTCACGCGCTGTCCAGGGCACAGGAAGAGCGCAATGGCAAGCAAAGCCATGGCCTTCTCCGTCAGCTTGTGCAGCTGCTCGTAATCTGCAAAACGCGAGTAGTAGTTGCGGTTACGGTTCACCTGCAGGATGATGGTCGAGAAGGAGCGGATCGCAGCGGCAAAGTCCTCGAGCATGAGCTGAGCGAACCCCATGTGGTAGAACACGGAGACATGGCAGCCAGGGGACTTCTCGTGGATCTGTGCCGTGGTCTTGGCATCACCACGCGAGCTCTTGTTGTACAGGTCAATGGGCTCCAGTAGCTTCAGCGACGTGTAGTAGTCTCCGAACAACACGTGAGCACGGGCCAAAGTAATGAGACTGAAGTATCCGAGCTCCTTGACGACATCGGACGGGGCCTGAACACCTTCCTCCTCCTTAAGAATCTCCACAATCTTGGAATGACGCACCAGAGCGTGCAGGTAGCCGAGAACCTTGCTAGTGTCCCAGATAAAGAGGTTTTCAGTGTACTGGGCGATCTCCTGCTCTCCCTTAGTGGCCACCTTGGCACGGTACTGGCAGTAAGACTGGTACTGGTAGACGAACTCACCCACAATGTCAAAGACCCACTGAGAGGGAAGAGCCTCCAGATCCAACGTGCCATCCAACACACCGTCAAAAATGGCTACATAGGTCTCCCAAGACGCCACCTTCATGTCCATACCCGGCTGCAGACGCGAGAAAAGGTGGCGGAAGTAGATCTGCTTGTACAACAACAAGAACGTGGGGTCCTCGTCCACAAGCGACTCCACGGCGCTGGGCTCCGGCCACGACGCCTGCTTGAAGTAGTTGTTAGTCAAGTTATGGAACTCGCGGTCGTACAGGCGCGCCATCTCCGTCACATTTCCCGAGATCAGGTGCGTGTACATGTGGGAGAACCAGCTCTTCACCGTCTCCGGCAGCAGGAAGTCCGCGGGCTTATCCTCGCGACGGTCCGCCATGGTTACAGGTCTCTTCCTGGGTCTTGGGGCGCTCTGGGTGCTGTTATGCCGATGCTGGGCAGCTAAAACGATTGGTTTTGGCTCGGACGTGAGGTCACGACCAGTACTTTGTAGGGTTGACACCCCGTCTTTTTTATTTATTAATTGTATGTGCAGTAATCGGCGACCTATAGTTAGAGGGGCTAGGTCAGACTATTTGTTGGCACTTGGAAATACATCTTGGAGTTTGTATGGGGTACACTATACGTATACATAAGCGTAACCTCTTGTGCCACGGGTCACTTCAACCCTGATGGCGGACATCCCGGAGGAAGAGGTGGAGCTCACGCGGCCTGTTGTCGACGATATATCGCCTCAACGTACAATTATCTATGCGCGGAAAGGTGGGGGTTCTGCGCAGAGTCGCGTGGGGCGTCGAGCACTGGCAGTGCCAAATTGGTTCGACCTTCCGGTGCTATTACCCGAGTCTCATCCTGTCGGTGCCCGAATACAGCGTAATGTGGCGAGTAGAGCGGGAATAAGCAGTATTGTGAATAGTGGCGTCGATACAAGGTATACTGTGACGCCAAAAGTATCCATATTGGGCTCAAGAGAAGAGGAAGAGCACCGCAAAGCGAAGAAAATGGAGACTATGGTGCTGAAGAGCGTTTTAAGACGACGACAGAACTCTCGAGCGAGAAAACTTGATGGATTGGGTCACACAGACAGAAAGAATAGGCTTCGAGAGAAGCTATGGAGGGATCTGAGTAGATTTGGGCTTTGGCCCATGGCGGGGCCAGGAGATTACGACAACCAGCAGTCTGTCGAGAGTGCAGTGAACGCTATTTGGAGCCAGTGGCAGGACAATGCAGATCACGGTTCCATCAGTGTGAATGACGATGCATTGAAAGACAGAAACAATGGCTTAGACTATTCGATTGGTGATGGAGTGATTTTGGATGCTGGAGATGATGCAGCCGGAGTCTTTTTGACTGGAGTGCCGTCAGTCACGAGCTCGGCAGCAACACCTGCAACCACAGGGACAGAGCCTGGAGACTTGTTGCCCAGGAGAAAATCGTCTGTGTTTACTGACGGTGGTGGTGGGCTCGATGCCCCTGAGGGCGAGGACAATAATGGTGAAGAGGAAGGCTTTTCATCCGACATTGGCTTTCCTGCTTCTCGGCTGCAAGCAAAGGTCCAGACACCCGGGCTAAGACGACGCAAAAGATTGTCAGAATTGCATCTTTTCGTTAGCACACAACTGCAGAAACGGTTGTTCAAGTCTTGGGATACAATTGAAATTGCGTTTACGGGCAGTGGTGATATGACCATCAGCCAAATTGTCAAGTTCCTTCAGCACTCGGACATCCAGCTTGGCGATAAAGATGCAGCGAAGGTCAAGAAAATCCTTGAGGACCATGTTGCAGCGATGCAAGCCGCCCAAGCAGTTGATGGTGACGGAATCATCGATAATTTTTCAAACCAAAGCCGGAGAATATCCAAGGCCTTACTGACATACGAAGGCTTTCGTCAGATCTTTCACCCAGTTGACTCACAAGAAGCTTCAAGGTGGAAACGTGAGTTTGATCGTGAAAAATTTCGTCAAAGACAAGAAAAGGATATTTACAACAGGGAGCTATCAGCACTGGAAGAAAAAGGTAAATTCGAATATTGTGTTTTTGAAGAAGCTTGGTGCTATCGCAGTCGTGTGTACTCAGATTACTGTTTTGTATGCAATCTCAGTTCGGCAGCGCTTAGCAACTTCAGCCAAGCAAATGATTGATATTTTAAAGCAGTTTAAGTGTGACTCCAGGTCCATTCCGTGGGAGAGCGAGCACCACCGATTGCAACTTCGAGCCCAGTTTCTAGACGTCATTTTCCGTAAGCCACACCGTAGGCGGATACTTGACAACCGACTTCCACTTTCCGACATAGCTGAAGACCCTGCAACGCACACAGCAAATTCTGTTCCAGATAAACTAAGTCTCAAGGTCATTTTGTCCACACTTCTCCAGAAGTACTCCCGAAATGGACACTTTGAGAGTGTCGAGGTTCCAGTAGCAGCGTACCTGTATCACGACTTTGCAGTCGACGATGCCTTTTATCGTACGAGTTTCTGGCCATTTTACGTTTGGAAGCGCCACCTTCAGCAAATGATTATCGCACGCGGTAAGACTGTGTTTTTGATGAACGTCTTGCGTACGTATATCCAGCTACGCCACTTCCGTGCACTCAAGCAGCGATTCAAAATAAAACAGTGGAATCGGAAGCAAATCACACGAGTTAGAAAGAAAAGAGCGAGGAAGACATGCTTGGCTTGCTGGCAAACATGGAAGGAGAAGTTTCAACAATCACGCTTGATACGCCAGGTCTGGCGAAATCAAGGAACCACACTTCAGCATCTTCACAAGTTTTACATGGTGAGGGTGACGTTTTATATTCTCCGCTACTACTCAATTTTGAAAAATGATTTGAGACGACGGCAGTACACAAGCCTCTTGAGTCAATTCTCTTTTGGTGCAAAAGCAAAAGCTCTAGCGCACCATCAGCGTCAACACCACGGATCAAATGTCCATACGCGTGACCAGCGTGGGTCGCTTCATCCGGCTGATAACGGTCAAGATAATGTGTCACCAACCCGCCGCAGTCTTCAGACATCGCCATATGAATCTCTTCAACACGGAAGGGCCAGCATCGATGCAAGGAATACTCGACGTTCCATTCGGGCCAGCCGATTGCTGTCAGCTGACGACCAGCTCAATCTTGAAGCTTCTCGAGATAACTTCCATAGCGATGATGTACATGATGAATCCAGCGATAACGTCATTGCAACTTCTCTAACAAGAATCATGGAAACGGACTTGGGAAAGAAGATTAAACGCAAAAGCCGGCTTTACGATGTGTGTCTCGGGCTGTATCTGAAATACCGCGAGCGAGATCGTATCCATATGATTGGTAATGTAATTTCGTACCGAAGGTTTGGCAGAATCTTTTTGAAGGACTTGAAGGTGATGATACATCATGGCAAGAAAAAGCGTTTTGCTATAGATCTTGGGGTGTACCGTGTACTGAGCTTTCGTTTCCGACAGTGGATGATTGGCACTGTGTACAAGCCTCCACCTACTTCACAAAACGAGGATATTGAGGCTGGGAAAAAAGAAAATGAAACGGAGGATGTGGGAGAAAAGGTTGTGTTGAATTGGCATGAAGACCGAGAGTGGCGTCTTCACTTCATCGCTAATAACCCAATTCAAGCCCAAATACTTCGGCAAGACCTCATTTCTATCGTGGAGAATGATTCCATACGAAAGGAGACCATTCGAGGGCGCGAGTTGCTTCTTAACCAAAAGCAAATTAATGAAGATGTCTTCCTGCGCAAGGAAACCGGCGTAACTTTGAAAATGAAGGCCGCTCAGATGCAGCAAGTGCAACAAATTATGCGACGTCGTGCACACCGACTCCATGACGCGATGGATAATGTTTATGACGACTTACTGCAGAAACAAGCACAGCAGCAGTTAAAGTCGAGCTTTCGAAGTCTACGTGTTGTCGTTATGATGAAGTACACACGTCTGCTTTGCCATCGTGCACAACTTCGTAACTGGCTTCGCCTGTGTTATCGTTTCATGTACTGGGAGAGGCACATGGGCGAACTCTACAAGCTGAAGCTGAAATATCATTCGTTCCAAACGCTTCTCAAACACGCTGTTTGGAAGTGGAAGTTCCAATCATCTGGACTATCACAGAAACTTCAGCGTTCGCAGCAACTCATGCGGAAATATGAACATTACTTGGAAGAGCAAGGGCTGCTTGATGGCTCTCCTGAATCTTTACATCTTGCTGGAACAAAATTTTCACCGGCAAATTCATTTCGTGGGATCTTCTTACGGTGGGTGCAATTTGCACAGACTTCAAGGGCAAGACGAACGATCGTTCAACTCGCACGCCGGAAGCAAGACGTGTGGTCGATGCAAACCGTGTTTCTTGCCCTTAAACACAGAGTCAAGACGAAGTACACCTATGAAGAAAGATGCGCCTCCTGTCCGTATTTGTGGAGACAGAGTATGGTTGATTTGGATACCTACCACTGCAAGATTATCGCACTGGAGAAACGACTGCCTAGCACGAGCTTGAGCGTAAAACTGAATCATTCCCGTAAGTTAATGCAGGAAACAGCGACCAGCT
Organism: Phytophthora meadii; assembly: GCA_032432875.1. Lineage (NCBI taxonomy): Eukaryota > Oomycota > Peronosporomycetes > Peronosporales > Peronosporaceae > Phytophthora > Phytophthora meadii. The sequence continues at coordinate 1,426,093 of JAUMGV010000043.1, forward strand.
CACCAACTTTGAAGAAACTCTTTCAAGATCACGAAAAGGAGGTCAGGTTACGGTTGCAATTGGAGAAGCGACTCATGCTAACGGCCTTCAACGATCGGGCAGTGCACAATTACGCAGAGCGATCATCTAGTCTTTTTGGCGTAACAGCAGGCAGACCATTCATGCACGACAAGGTTCCACCGTTTGGTAGTATCAGTGAGGTTGCTATCCTTTGTGGCAAGAAGGTCGACGGTATCTCGGTGACGATAAAGACGAACGGGCATGTGAGTTTAGAGGGTTCTCTCCATGGGAACCCTTTCGGCAGTCGCGAAATTTTCTCGTTGACCCGCGGCGAAAAGCTTGTTAGCGTGGAGGGGTTTGCTTCGCAATCCATATATGGGCTGCGCTTTGGTACGAGTACTGGGCGGTACTCAAAATGGTTTGGCAACTGCGAGAAGGGGTCACGATTCGAGATTCACAGCGATTATTTCAATAATCGAGAGGAAATCGTGGGGTTCTTCGGCCACGCCGACAGTGCGTCTATCAACTCACTGGGGGTGGTGATGAGGCACACAACACTTAAAAACCCGTTTGAAGGTTTGTGGGTGCGAAAAGATCACCATACGCAGCACAACATGCTCCAACAATCACCTCATAAAAACCCTGGAGATGATTTGCCGGTGAGTGATCGGCAGTTCGCATACTTTCTTCAAGTTCGCGCTTGCGAGGTACTCCTTGTCATGGAAAGAGCACATTTGTTTGCAATGAGGGCATACAAAATGGAGGAGGTGATGCCGCCGGCTCTAGGTAGTATGAAGGTAATTATGGCGATTTCTCGATGGATGCTCAACGCGCTCTCGCATGGGCTAGTGCAGCGTACTGAACGTGAGGAGGAGGGAAAGGAGATTCTGCAAAGTGGTCAAGAGAAATATGCTGCTGGAGAGAGATTATTATTTGAAGGAGTTGAAACAATGCAGGTTGTTGATAGCTTTCGTGATTCTTCGGGTCAACTGGATGCCGCAACACTTGGGCTCAAGAAAATTGTAGAACTGCGAGACATGATGAGCCAAGCTCAGCAGCAAATGGCACAGGGCGAACAGCTACGAGATGAAGGACAGAGTGAAATTATGCAGAGCCAGCGAATCTTGCCCCATCTCCCAACTACGAAGCGCATGATACTTGCTATCCGCAAGATGTACAAGGTGGTGCAGACCAAGGATGAAATTGATCAGATGAATCCAGAACTACGATCTGTCCTATTACTCAAGAAGAACGGTGAGCCAGCAGCTGACGGATTGTTATCTTTGCAGTGAGGAGATACTTATTAACCGTCCACAACAACTACCAGTGATAGTTCTCCCAGAAATAGTGGATTTCCAGGTTCAAATGGATGAAGTATTTATTTTTACGCCCTCGTGGATTCTCGGTTTCTTGGTTGGTAAGTCTGGAACTGGCGGCCTGCCATCTTTCTCGGTATGGTGCAGACAATTATGATGAACGAGGCAACGTTAGTCGATGGAATGGTAAACGAACGATGCTGTCATTGTGCTGTTTTATATTTCTAACGTCTGCGTGGTAATTCCAGGCTAAGTTTGTTGCAGAGGACTTAAGTACCCTGGGTAGGGAAGCTAATTGGTGGCATCAACGCGTACGGTTAGTCGAGCACTGGTTGCGTGATGAAACAAGTCGAGTTATCATACCTGATGATGGCACAGAAGAGGTAGGGGCTACGACCTCTATCCACATTGTCTCCCTGGTATTTCTAACAGCCTTTCGATATTTTAGATGATTCGACGACATATTCAGCGTGGGGACTCTTACCCACGATCACAGTGCAAATGTTGGAAACATATCGTGATGGAGCTCCGTGACCTTCCCTGTTTTGCAGGGATCGTTGCCCAGACGAAAAAACACGATGAAGCGAGTCCCAGTCGAGGGAAACTGCGACCTGGGAAAGATCTAATCGTTCTTTCGGATGACAAGTGCGTTGACAGCAATAGCAGTGCCACTACTCATGATGACGACGACAGCAACAACGCGTCTGCCTGGTCGCTGGGGCCACTGAACCCTGAAACTGAGCAGGCTAAAAAGACTCGACCTAGGTCTAGTGCGGCGTATTTATCTCGACGAGAGCTTGGTATTGATACACATGCTGCACCTATCGTTAAAAGTTTCACTGGAATGTCTTTGCTGGAGCGGCAAATGGAGTGGCTTCGGAAAAAACACGACAAAGTGGAGGCTGAACGGCTTCGTCAGACAGAGGAATATGAACGAGAACTCACGTTTCAGCCGAAGCTCATTCGCCGGATCACTTACTCAGGAGACAAATATTTCAGAGACACCACAAGTGCATCTTCAAGCAATAGATCTGTCGCGCGAAGTGAAAGTAGTCGGCGGGTAGGAGAACCTGGATCGAAGGAGCGATCACTGCCAAAGGTGCCGCGGCTTTCTCATCACCGGCGAGCAAAGAAGAAGACTGCGTTGCAGAATGCGTCGATATCCGAACCTGTTGGGGTATCTTGCAAGCTTCTGGATAGCATGAAGCTTGAATTGCAGGCTTCGTTAGCATCAAGTCGCACATCGGAGATTGACATCGAGCCAAGTGCAAGATCTGAACTGTCAGAACAAAACAATGTTCACCGTAGTCACGAAGATGTCACATTTTCGCACGGGAATAGTGGTGACGAGTTACAAGCACCAGACATCGATGCAGTACCACAAGAAGAAGACAAAATGGTAGAGAATGTCCCCGCATGGAGTGCAAAACCGAGAATCGGTGGCAGGCGAGTGGGCTTTGACTCGAGTGAGACGAAGGTGCGACTGGTTTTACAGGACGCATCCAAGTTCGAGCTGAGCACGATGTACCGCAAAACCGATCGGAGAGCTGGACGAGACGGCGTGGCGTTGCATGTCGGACGGAGAGAAGATACACACGAGGAACAAGTGATCGCTGTGCTCTTCGATCGCGAGAAAGTGACTGAGGAAGAGGCCGAGAGGTGGTGGGAGAATCATCAACATCGCTTTGCTGAATTTATTCAACCGCAACAGCCACGAGAAGAGGAAGCTCCAGTAATATTGCCAGCCTCAAGAGCAACCACACCAGGGATCCTCTAGCAGTAAAAAGTATCTTCGTCTTCAACTTGAAGTAGTTCCTCTTGTTCGTACTTAATCAGATGCTCACAGTACTTTTCTACGTTTTGGTTTCGAAACGGTCTATCGTCACCGATTGTATGTCCGTAACTGCCTGGCTAAAATCCACATCGCATTTAAAAGGATACAAACCTCAAGTCAATGATTCTGTAGCAGTAGACTAATGTACTGTCCCGCGTCCGCAATTTGAAAATCCCATTTCAATTCAAATCCCCAAGAGCTCATTCCACCTCATACCTTTCCACCTCATACCTTCCCTTTGACGCGTGCATTTGTCGCGTAGAATTCCCGTAGCGTCCATGACGACAGCAGAAACACACGCACACACGTCTCCTCTACAAAACACACAACTTCCCACTCCCAGTGACCCCGTACAAGTCGAGAAAAATGCTTCCACCCAATTGGTCTCTGATACCAATGCCTTTCTATCGAAAATGGGCTTTGGAGACCGCGCATTCGCTACTGCTGAGGATCTCACTGCTAGCGTATCGTCTATGAGCGTGGCTCTGTATGAGAAGCTCTTCCAATTCCGCCTGCGAGATGTGGAACGAGTGCCGAGAACGCGACAGGACTATGAGAATAATGCACAGGTGGTTGCAGACGCATTACGAGATGCTCTATTGGAGCAGGGAAATGACGGGGATACAGTGGACGAGCTCACTGGAAAGAGACTCTGTGATGGAGACTTGGGTAGCATCCGTCGCCTGCTGATGATGCTGGAACAGGTGTACACTCTACTGTTTGAGGAGAGTCAGGAGATTGGAGACAGATTAAGAGATGTGAGTATTGCCAGTCTAGGAATGACAACGACAAAGAGAAGAGCACCACCCAAGGTTACCAAGAAACAAAAGAAGGTGGAGAGTACGCCGAAGAGCGATGATCCGGAACAGACGCGTTTGAGGGAGAAAAGGATGAAGAACCAGGTTAAAACGAGAAGGGGAACATCACTGTCACGAGGGAGCCAGAAACAGGAGGAAGTTCGTGTGGGGCGAGCAGTTAGTGGCGATGCGAGGAGGAAAGGGTCGTCTGTGAACGGGATGGACAGGTCAACGCACGATGTGTCACTTAGTAGAGCGGAGGCTATCGAGGAGAATAACAAAAAGCGATCGAGATTACTGGAGGAGTCATTCAAGGCCAGTAACAGCAGAGCGGAAGCTGCAGCTAAGAAGGCAGCAAGTAGACGACAGGCTCGCGAGGGTTCGAGAGTGATAGCAAAGCAGCAGAAGGAAAGAGAACAAGAGTTATTGGAGACAAAGCGGTATGGGCGTTTCGTAGCTGCAGCAGGCAGTTCCAGTCCTGAGGAAGACAAAGCTAATGGAAATAGCGGAAAGGAGGAACCCACTGCGGAAAAGCGGACCCAATTCTTTGAAGGAGTGTCATCCGTGCACCATATCAGCGATGAGAGCATGCATTTCATGGAGGACGAAGGTGTTTTCACGCAGAACTTTTCTTCAGTTAGTATTGAAGATGTTGTTCCCGAGCACAAAGAAGACGAAACTGCTGCTGAAGATGTCGGAGATCGCGAGAATTCTCGACCGAACGAGAACGTTCCCACCCAGAAACCTGTTACTCCTCGAAAGAGTGCCAACCACCAGGAGGCTGAAGAAGACAATGAATTGACACCCAGTCCAGTAAAAAAGAAGGTTGCAAGAGAGGATCCTCACGCTCCTGAGCGAGCGTCCTTTTCTCGTACCACCCGACGTGATACATCCAAGTCTCTCTACCCTCTACTTCCCAAAACTAGGCAGCACGCGGCAACGTCGAAGGCTCAAGCTCAGTATCTCCGGTATAAACTCTCACTGAAGAATCACTTACTGGAACTACGCCAGCGAGAGGCCTCTCAGCGACAGCACTTGGAACGTGCGTACAAGTCTGGGGAGCATATGGCAAACGTCGACAAGATTCGGTCTCGTCGGTTCGAGCAAGATGTGCGTTTACACCGCATTGCTATTGGACTGGAGGCCAAGAACGAAGAAGAGAAGCAGCTACGACAAGCCATGAGCCACCTGCTCGATCTGGAGAAGGAGAAGCTCAGGGAAGAACACCGCGTGACGACGTCAGTGCTTAAGCAGATCCAAAAAGAGCACGCAGAGCGTGAACAGGCCATGGAGAACTTTTACGCTAACCAGATTCAACTAGTGAAGGAGAAAACGAGGCGTGAAGTCAAGGAACGTGAACTTGTAGAGAAGGCCCAACGCTCGGCTTCGGAGAAAATGATGCGTGAACTTCGTCATGAGCGGGAAAACCAATTAGCAGCACTACTTCAGGAGAAACAACACTTGGAAGAGACTCGCAGATTTCGGCATACTTCACACATGGCCCAGCTTCTCGAAAATACGGATGAGCGAGCAGTTAGGAGGACAGATGCGTTTTACACCGCAGCAATGAAAGCTCGTGAACGTCACACTGTGAAGAAGCAACAGCACATACAACGACGAACGAGCCTTGATCCATACCGAACTACAACGAAGCCGTTGCAGAGATCAGTTGCAAGGCTATCGACAAGCACTTTCAGATAGTACTTTGCTAAAGTATTTAGTAGTAGTAAAATGCTTGTAGAAAACAATTAGCTACTCCAAAGTAATATTATATTTTAGAAAGTATTGTCAAAATGAACTCCTCCTTCGCCGTGATCGAAAACCAACTATGCCCAATAGCAGCACCGAAACTCTTTGTTTGAAGCGCATGATCGATAGTATTTCCATATTGGTGATGCTCTCCTCTCCAAAACATTTTTTGCTTCATACTGGTGACCATTGCGTAGATGTCTTCCATTCGCATTTTCATAATCTTCAGTAGTTTTCCTCGAAGTGCACAGCAACTCTAGATATTCAATTCAGTCTTCACCCAGTTCGTTGCTATCATTCATAATCGTCATCGATTTCTGTTGCTTACCATGACGAACCCACGCTAGTGCCAAAACATTTGCCTCGTGATCCAGTTTTCTTTGGTTCACTACAATGCAGCTCGCTCACTTCCTGATTCACTACCTCCGTGCCAAGAAATTCCATCGAAGCTCTTAAATGAGATCAAGTATCCTTCGTCCGCCGACCTTCGACCGACTGAGCGGCGACGCCATTTTTAGGGGTTTTACGCAACAAAAACGATTCAACCGCGACTGATTCGTATTTCAAGAGCTAGCAAGCGCCAGTAGTGACGATATTTTATCTCGAACGGAGTCTCCTTTTCATAAAAGGATTATTGGCAAGGCGAAGACGATCTCCACTGGATCAACAATCACTTATATCAAGCGAGCTAGTGAAGAAAAGTTGGAACGCCAAACGGATCAGCAAAATGCGATTGGATTCACCCAAGAATCAATCTACACCTCAGGAGGGGCTGCTCGTACCGTAAACCACCATCACGGTCGACGCTTACCCGTCGAAAGAAGCAAGTTCGGTACAGGAAGAAGCAGAACGATCGTATGCTTCTTATAGAGCAAGACAACAGCAAGCTTCTGGCGAAAATCGTTGGATTGACAACCAGGTTTTCGACGCTTCTAGTAATAGTCCCAATCCCACAAGATAATCTTTAGTCTTCGGTGGAGCAGTTCTTCTTTCATGTATTTCGAAGTGTTCCGCAAGGCTCGGTCAACCGAGAAAACGCTTACGCTCGCGATGTGATTTTCAATGGGGAACAAGGGATTGAATCAATGCAGCACACTCTGAAGCATATCTCGTTGTGGTTTGACCAGCCAGAACTCGAGATTAAGCACTTTGTGGAGAGACCCACCAATTCATTGGAAGTCACTTCGATTCTCTCGATCGACTATTATGGAGAAAACACGAGTCATGTATTCCCGCACCTTTGCACTAATAGGTCCTTGAGAAGAAGACTTCTAGGTAACGAATCGTTATGTATTGTGTTACTCGATTTGAGTGGGACACCACGTATGGACGCATTTCCAGCGTGATGATGAAGTCGGACTTGATGCAGCCAATGCTCAGCCTTTTAGGTAACGTGGAAAACGTGTGTCGCGCGTTTGAGAAGGCCACATTGTCACTAGACTTTCAATGGACATGAGGATAGGATAAATGATCAGTGTGTTAATGAAAAAAACTTCTTTGGTAAATTTTTGGTTTTACGGGTATGCACACCACAATCCCAACGGGCTTTACGCTTCCTTCGCCACGATGGAAAACCATCCTCCAATCGGCACCTCCGACACCGTCACAAAGTCGTTAGAACCAATCGCGGTACCAAAGCCGTTCCACATCGCTTCACCTTTGGCCCACACCGTGTTGCCGTTAATGGAGATGTCGATCGCACTCAACGACTTGCCGAATGTTGGCACCGAAATGGACCCCGTCGTGTTCTGCGGCGTCTTTAGGTTCGCCAGGAAGAAATGATCTGCATTCTTAGTCGACCACTCCACCGAGAAATCGCCCGTTGCCAACGTGTAACCTGTGTGCAGCTCACCGATATTCGTTCCCGCGGCATGGGGTACAAATTCCCACGTTTTACCTGCGTCAGTCACGGGGCTTAAACCACCGACGTGCAAAGTGAGAGATGCCGTCGGGCCAGTGGACCAAGCGTGCGCGTGCGAAATGTACGCCCCCAACTCTAGTCCGTAGAACGGATACATGAGTTCTCCCGTCTCGTAGTACGCCTCGATGGTTGTTGAGTTACTGAAGGTGTTGAGCATGTAGCCCCATTGGCGACGAATGATCTCCAGAGCCAGAGACGCATTGCCAGGTGTAGCACGCAGATGAGCTTCGACCTCGACACTTGTGATGAATGGAGAGATGGAGCCAAGGCCTTCGGGGGACACTGCACCGTATTCGTTCCAACGTGTAGCAAGCTTCTTCGAAATGGTGGCAGCCTGTTCCGGTGACTGGGTCAAGTTGTACCGGACAGCAAGGGAATTACCGTCTTGGGGGTGTAACTCACCACCTGCAGCGGTTGTATTATCACGGAAGAGACCGACCGAGTCGTCAAACAGATTTGAGTTCACTGACATCTTCACTGCATCGGCAAGGTCGCTGAACGAGGTGCCGTTGTAAGAAGGAGTGGTCAAACCCAGATCCTGCGCCAGGTCAGTGAAGCTGGACAAGGCACGGTAGAGGAGCGCGTTGGCAGCGATATTCTTGCCGCCTTGGCCGACACGGCCCCAGTCATTCGTCGCCGTGACATTCAGGAGATTATCAGCCGGGTCGACCTTGTCCAGGATGAACTCGAAGCCGGACAATGCTTGACCCCAGAGATTCTCAAGGAATACCGTGTCAGCGGTTAGCGTCACGTAGTCAACCAAAGCAATCAGTGTCCAAATGTGATACGTGTCTGAGTCTGTGCCTGCGAGTTGAACACGAGGGGAAATTGGGGTGCCAGCGTACGCGAATTGACCGTTGGTGGTGTTTTGGATCGCGTACAGGGAGTTGATAGCGTGACGTACTGGCAGAAGATTGTCACTATTGAATGTAACCATCTTAGATGGAGTGGCTACCCCGAAATCACCCGGCCACGGCGTACGATCCCGCTTGGCGCCGTCCACGTACACCTCAGCACCAGTAGTGACGTTCTGGATGGTGGCATTGTTGAACCAGCCGTATTCCGTGATCGTCGGTGGGTTGGCGCGCGACTCGTTCGACGCAATCGTACAGATCTGCACCGTGTACGCACCTGCATACCAAATGCGGTTGAGCAGGTCATCGTCGCTGTAGAAGTAGCCCGAGTACTCGCGCAGCTTGTCACCGTCCGTGGCAGGAGTAGCCGTGAAGTGTGTGGAGACTCCTGTGATCTCAACCGGATCGGAGGAGCTCGTAGAAAGCGTTAAATAACGGTAGCTGCCTCTAGAAAATTCACGGTCGAACGTGTAACTGGAGTCGGGCTCCGCTGGCGCGTAGATGGTACCATCAATGATGGCCATGTCCGTAGAAAGATCGGACTCGATGCCGATGTACTGAGCACTTTCGGAGAAGGCGACACCGAGCAGCGTATCGCTCGAAGTACCCGAACCGAAGTGCAGAGTGATGAAACCTGTCACTTGTTGACCGAAGTCATACGTGACGGTAGATCCATTACCGGAAAGCGTAGCAGATAGGTCGGAGATATTGACATTGCCGGAGGAGTCGTAGATGCGGATGGGTTCGATGTCTCGGGACATCGGTGATTGGATATAGTGCTCCCAGGGTGCAGGCAACCCAGACGCGATGGCAGCGACGACACTTGCGAGGAAAGGGGCTGTAGTTAATACTTTCATTGCTGTTGATGCGATCGAAAGCAAATTCGAAAATGGCAATGGTGTGGAGTGACTAGACTTGACTTACAGCATCCACGCTTCATTGACGTCATTTTGTGTAATTAGACATGTTTTTGGGGGTTGTTTATTCCCTCAGCTTGGGTGAGAATGAAGCTTGAAGGTGGTGTTCCCTACTTGATTTACGTGCATGAAAACACACACACAAGCGTTAAAGAGGAGAGGTTCTCGATGTGGGCCAGCTCTTGTCAAGAGCTGGAGACAATGTGCAACAGTTGATGCTCGTATTTCGATCCCTCTCCAGTTTTCTTGAAAGTTGGCGGATACGTATCCTACTTAAGCTTAGTTCTTGCGTTCTTCCAACAAATTTATACCTTGTAGCTTGTAAGTGCAAGAAAAAAGAAATTACATTCACGTCCAAATCGAAGTCAATTTTAAGATCCCAAGACTATCCGACAAAAGCTACAAGAATACCAGAACTTTATAGCCCTACCAGAAAGAATCAACAGAAAAGTCGGGTAAAGAGCCCCTAGCGATTCCAGGAGTGTATAGTTAGTAAGCTAACACGAATACATGACACCATTGTAAGTCAATTTTAAGATTGCACATTAATTCAATTCAATGCCATTGAACTGGCTCGCATAACGGAGGGGCAGATTACCAAGTAGGTACCAAGTAAGGCCTCTTTCCAAGTTTGAATGTCTTAAAAAAGTTAGGTGACTGATGCTGTACGTGTATTGCGATCTACCGTCAAACTCCTTCAGCGTCACGACATTCATGATGACAACTGATGGTGTGACATTGTTTTTTGTCATGACAAAGAGGTTCAAGTCATTTGCGCAAGATCATTGACAGAAAAATTGAGTGCTGAACATGCATCTTGCTTGTATCGTAGCAAATTCATGCACTCTAATAATACACTGAAGAAATACGCGTTAGCTCGTCCTGGTGGCATTTCATACCATTCGGAAGGGGAATTAATTACCGTAGTCGTAGAAAGCTACTGCATGTACTTGAGGCCCTCAAGTACATGCAGTAGCTTTAAGTTGAGGGTTATGCGAACGCAATGATTGGAAGACCACTCATCACGACTCTTGCAGACCATTACAGCACCCTTGCTGAATTTCTCCTACGCAGATGGCATCGAGCGTAAACCACGCTCTTCCTCGACGATTATGCGCTTGTTAGCATCAATGTCCACGAGATAGTCTGTACATCTGGGGTAAATCGTGATCTGTCATGGTTTCCGTAGTGGTGGGAAATTCATTGAGCGTAAACCACGCTCTTGTCCTGCGATTACGCCTGCCCAGAAGATTCACCAATTGTTGGCGATGACCAACGTCCATGAAATCTTCTGCACCTGGTAGTCTGTCGTGCTTCATGTACTAGTGTGTACTACTTCCGCTCACTCACTCACCCATTTCTTGCGTTATCCCTCAAGTGAAAATGTCCGTGATATCCTTTGAAGCAAACGAGTTCCAATACTTAGACGAACTCCTTAACATACCTCCAACACGCGCCGAGGTTCGAAGTTGGCCCAAAGAGCTCAAGAACCAGCGCAAGTTGGAGCTCCATTGCCATCGAACGATACGCTACCGCCACAAGAAAGCAGCAGAAATGAAGAATATGCGCGAGGAGTATCTACGACTTGAACGGGAGCTGGAGAAGCGACTCATGGATCTGCGTCTCCGTGGTCTGCGCACCGGTAACGGAGATCATGATCAAGTCCAGCATAACTTGCAGCGTCTCGTACTGGAACGCGAAGGTCTACGAGAAGAGAACGTGGTTCTATGCCAAAAACTCAGACAGCAGCAAAAGTTTCTCATGACTATTCAGAGCGCGAGAACACAAGCCATACCTCAATCCAGCGAGGACTTTGGAGGGGGGTCAGTCAGTGTTACAGTACGGCGCATCGAGTCACAATGGCAGCCAGTTGAAGATCAAGGCGGGTGTCGTGTACATTTCCCTCACGGACGTCCGTCGTTTTTCTTTCATCCGTTCACCCAACACGAATTCGACGCGATTATCCAACAACACGACGTGAAATCGTCCACTGATTCGTCCCAAATGACGCTCACTGGACAGCATCTCGACTGGAATGTCTACCACGAGGTTGTCAGTAATTTACACGGGAATCCACGGCTTCTTGGACATATCCGGTGTGCCAAACACATGGACAGATCGATGGATTCCATTTTGAGTTGCATGGAGAGAGACGATGGATCCAGCAAGTGGCCAATAATGCCTGCTGCCAGTGATCTTGGCGTGTCAGCATCGATCGACATCCAGACTTTGCAGCACCTAGACGACGAGAAGTATGTTCTTGTACGAGACTACTCTGGAGTGGCCAATTTCCGGTACATGTGCCTCGTACAGCAATCCGAGACCCGACAAGAAAATGGCTACCGTGTTTTGAAGTTCCATTACGTTGCTGGAGATTCGAAAGCTAATAGACGGGTGCGAGACGTCGAGTTCACAACCGAGGATGAGGTTTTTTGGATAACTGAGGAGGCTGGCTATTCTCTCACGCTTGTTGAGGCGAGTGATACCGCTGTGGAGGTTCTTTTTGACAGTCTACGGTGTCATAGTAAAGATCAGGCACGTGGACACTTCATTAAGTTTGGACATATAGTTACTCGTTGGGAACAGCTAGTCGCGTCGTCCAACTTGCTTAAACTTTAAAAAACACTTGCTAGTTTGACCCCAACGAATGGTTTTAATAGTGCTACGTAGTATACAGGCTGCATACCATTTTCCCACGATCTCGTGCGCCTGGGTAGGCACAATCAGTGCAGTAGAGTGTGGTTTACGCTCGATGCTGTGCGTCAGAGAAACTTCAACAAGCTGGTGACGCTGAAGAGTAATGATCGATCGATTTCCAATGATCCTTAAACAGACACTGCGTCTACATGTAGTCAGTGCATGAAAGTCTTCTGTGATAAGTTGATTCCTCTCAGCAAAGCATCTGACTTGTGTAATCAACTGTTGCAACTTACCAGCATGCACTCAACTCTTCCCAGGTGGCTAGCCTCTTTGTCACACCATCCGTCGCCACCGTGAATGTCGTGACGCTGACGCTGACGCACATTGTCATTGTTAATTCCCTGTCGAGCATCCCTTTTTAAATTAAAGACTCAATGGTAGAACCAAACCACGCCACAATATGAGGACAGTTATACATATAGCACGAATCAGGTTGGCACATTAACGCTTCTAATAGTTAAACCCTCAATCTGTTTGATCAAACGAAGCTAAGCTAAAGTCGAGGTGTGTGACCAAACTAAGAGTGAAGAACGTTTCACTTTGGCACCAACATAAGAAAGAGATCGGAATTGGACAAGCGGTCTATCTTATTCTTGTTGTGTTTCTCGTGACATTCTACTTTAGGTTTTGACATAGAGTACAGTCAACGTTTACCTACTTCGAAATGTAAATATTAGGTCGCTGAATTGTAAAAAAAAGCACTTATAGAGAGAAATACGCCGTGTTGTGTATAGTTGAGGACTACATCGATCATTTCTCTTCAGAGTCATCATCTTTGTTGAAAATTTCCCCATGCAGATGACATCCAGCGTAAACCACGCACTACTCCAGCGTTTATGCCTGTCAGGTGATAACCAATATCCACGACATCCTACGTCCCTGGAGATTAATTGTCGTCGGGGTTGTACTCTCACTCACTCACTTACCATTTCTTGCGTTATCCCTCAAGTGAAAATGTCCGTGATATCCTTTGAAGCAAACGAGTTCCAATACTTAGACGAACTCCTTAACATACCTCCAACACGCGCCGAGGTTCGAAGTTGGCCCAAAGAGCTCAAGAACCAGCGCAAGTTGGAGCTCCATTGCCATCGAACGATACGCTACCGCCACAAGAAAGCAGCAGAAATGAAGAATATGCGCGAGGAGTATCTACGACTTGAACGGGAGCTGGAGAAGCGACTCGTGGATCTGCGTCTCCGTGGTCCGCGCACCGGTAACGGAGATCATGATCAAGTCCAGCATAACTTGCAGCGTCTCGTACTGGAACGCGAAGGTCTACGAGAAGAGAACGTGGTTCTATGCCAAAAACTCAGACAGCAGCAAAAGTTTCTCATGACTATTCAGAGCGCGAGAACACAAGCCATACCTCAATCCAGCGAGGACTTTGGAGGGGGGTCAGTCAGTGTTACAGTACGGCGCATCGAGTCACAATGGCAGCCAGTTGAAGATCAAGGCGGGTGTCGTGTACATTTCCCTCACGGACGTCCGTCATTTTTCTTTCATCCGTTCACCCAACACGAATTCGACGCGATTATCCAACAACACGACGTGAAATCGTCCACGGATTCGTCCCAAATGACGCTCACTGGACAGCATCTCGACTGGAATGTCTACCACGAGGTTGTCAGTAATGTACACGGGAATCCACGGCTTCTTGGACATATCCGGTGTGCCAAACACATGGACAGATCGATGGATTCCATTTTGAGTTGCATGGAGAGAGACGATGGATCCAGCAAGTGGCCAATAATGCCTGCTGCCAGTGATCTTGGCGTGTCAGCATCGATCGACATCCAGACTTTGCAGCACCTAGACGACGAGAAGTATGTTCTTGTACGAGACTACTCTGGAGTGGCCAATTTCCGGCACATGTGCCTCGTACAGCAATCCGAGACCCGACAAGAAAATGGCTACCGTGTTTTGAAGTTCCATTACGTTGCTGGAGATTCGAAAGCTAATAGACGGGTGCGAGACGTCGAGTTCACAACCGAGGATGAGGTTTTTTGGATAACTGAGGAGGCTGGCTATTCTCTCACGCTTGTTGAGGCGAGTGATACCGCTGTGGAGGTTCTTTTTGACAGTCTACGGTGTCATAGTAAAGATCAGGCACGTGGACACTTCATTAAGTTTGGACATATAGTTACTCGTTGGGAACAGCTAGTCACGTCGTCCAACTTGCTCAACTTTTGAGCAGCGTGTTTGAAAAGCTACCTCGAAGTATGTTTTCAATAAAATAGAGAGATCGGGGTATTTGAGTAAACGATAGAATGTTATTAGTGGCACTTCACAGGTAAATTATGATGAATCAACTTATAAGTAGTGATTGCCTCGAGCGATACGTTAGTGTTGCTTGTACTGGTCACTGTTGTCGCTGAAACTTCGACCACTGCTGAATTTATCTCTCCCCTGGCTGTCCGATTTTTGGATTCCTTGTATTTGGCGAAGTTTTGATTAAGGTGATCATCGTTGGGCCCAAGAGGCTTACAATCGCTTTCGCGAATATGTGTGCTGCTTCTTGAAAGACCGAGTCCTAAAAAAGTGGATGCTACGGCAACAACGCTGAGACGACGTGGAAGACGACGATCAGCTACGAGGACGCAGAGTTTAGGAGATACAGTAGTAGTGCGGGAGAATAAATGGTCGTTGGCGAGTACACAAGTTTGCGATGCCAATTCAGAGCCACGATGCGTTTACGCTCGTGGATTGCGTACCGGTTGTGGCCGCTTTCAAAAACAAGTTGCTTCTTGTATGTCAGTGATAAATCGTCATCTTGATTGGTATAACTTTTATGGGAGACTCGTCCTGGATTGAATCCCAGCTGCGATCTCCAGGATCGGATCTGGAGAATACAAAGTCATCTTCATTCTTCATTTTGCAGCCATCTGCACAAGCGTCCAAGTCGTAGTTCCCTTACCAGTCTTTGGATTCTACAGTTCATTATGACGCTCACCAACCAAGTGATGAAGCTGATCCCGCACGATGCGTCTCCGGAGCAGATTGTGTCCTGTATCGCCTACGCCTTTGCTCTCGTGCTACTGGCAATTATCTTCATCATCTCCCTCGTCTTCGGCAACTTCGTAGCACTTGTAGTGTCCTCGCTACTGCTGCTTCTGGGTCTTCGCTGGCTCTACCGTAATGGAGTTGGAGTGCTGGGCTGGACCAGCTCTTGGCTACTCAACTCGAACGTCATCATCAGCTCATTACGTAGTGATCCGCAACAGAAAGGGACACTGCGAGTTGTCTGCATCTCGGATACCCACGCTAAACACCGTAACCTCAAGAATATCCCCGACGGAGACATCCTGTTGCACTGTGGGGACTTCACCAATCGAGGGACACATGACGAGATCCGAGATTTCAATGACTGGCTGGCAACGCTACCACACAAGCACAAGATCGTAATTGCAGGCAACCACGACGCCTGCATGGACCCCATAGCGTACGACCAGCACTGGGACAAGGCGTTCCGACACAAGGAGTACAACGACCCCAGTCTGTCGAGAGCGCTACTGACTAACTGCACGTACTTGGAGGACCGCTCAGTGGTGATTGAAGGTGTGAAGATTTACGGGTCGCCTATGACGCCTCCTATCCCGGGACGCCCAGGAGCGTTCAACGTAGCTCGAGGCTCTGCGGATCAACAACATTGGGCCAAAGTACCGACAAATGTGGATATTCTAGTGACCCACGGACCTCCTCATGGAATTTTGGACACGACGTTCACGAATCTACATGTGGGTAGCGAGGCATTGACGGAGATGGTAACTAGGGTTCAACCCAGTTTCCACCTTTTTGGGCATATTCATGAGGCATACGGAGCTACTCGTATGGGGAAAACCGTCTTCGTGAACGCTGCGAGCAGTACGTTGATGGCTAAACCTCGTCATGCACCTGTAGTGTTCGATATCCCTGTTAAGTGTTAGAACTTGTCGACCCACTTCATCAACAATATGATCACCAGTAACTTTCTGTAGTGATGTTTGAGGATCTCATGTCTAACACGGTTGTTACGATGTTCAAGCGCGACAGACTACAGTATCTACAACATGTATTTACGAGAGCGTGCCAGCAGATCAGCCGCATGAATGACGCCTTGAAGCTTTCCACGATGAGTGACAAACAGCTGCGGGCACTTGTGCACCGAGATGAGTAGGATCACATGGCTAGCGAAGGTGTCGCGAGGCACGTGAAAATGTTCATCTTCCAGACTCAGAAGCTCAAGGTGCACTAGATCCACAACTTCTGTGGTCTCCGTCGCTGGGTTAGAAAGCACGATTGCTTGGTCAGGCATGATACCAGCGACTGATGTTCGACCTTCAGAAACCTTCCGAGTCCGCAAACTCAGCTCCCAAAGTACGATCAAAGACTCCAATTCTTCCCGAGTAGCGACGCCCAACAACACCATCGTCTTGGTGTCATCTACCACTGGAAAGAGACGAACGGCTTTGCCTTTCTTCCCGCCGTTTGTTACGTCCAGAAGATGCTTGATTGACGCTAAAGTCTGACGCCGAACGAGGAAGTAAGGCGGCATATCACGCATGAGGTCGCCGGCTGTAAGAGAGTAGGAGATCTGCTTCGTGAGATCTGGCCACTGAGGCAGGTTTTTCTGGCGAGCCATCGTCTCGTACATGTCCAGCGAGAAGAACCGCGTCACAGCGCGTCCCACGATCACACACAGGAGAACGGGAATCATGTAGCTCAGCTGTCCTGTAAGTTCGAACACAATGACCGCAATACTGATCGTCCCTGTCACCCCTGCCGTGAAACTGGCAGCTCCAACAACAGCATAGCCTCCAATGGACAGTTCTCCCTCGCTAAGAATGACAACCACTTCGCCAAACAGGCGTCCTAATGCAGCACCAATCGCGAAAACAGGAGTGACAATACCACTCGGGACGAATACGGTAGCACTGATTGCCAATGCCCAAAAACGTACAATGACGTACGCGAACAAGTTCAAAATCAGTGACGGAGACGTCCAGGAGCTACCGAAATCGACTGACAAATGCGTTGTCGTTGCCACCTCGTCCGAAGCCAGGGTTTTCGTAGAGAACATGTCATCAATCGTCTGACGCTGAGTTAACTGCATGAAGCTGCCGACAGGATACTCCACCAGAGAGAACAAAAACGCCACCATGGCAGCGTAAATAAACGGTGAGAGTCCGGGGAATCTGCCACACCACGGCAACAGATATTGTTCCTCAAACACCTTCTTCTGACGAAGAATCATCCGGTACGACCGCACCAACAGCGCTGCGAATAGTCCACAAATCACCGCGAGAAGTAAGAAAAACGCAATCTCGAAGGTTTCGTACGGCAGCGCATCGAAATCAGTCGTAAAAAGCGATCCATACGATCCAGCAAGGAGACTATTCAGTGCACGGAAAACCACCACGCCTACAACGGACGAGAAGAACGCGCGCCAGTAGTTTGATGTAACGTAGTACGACGTCGTGACCTCGATACTGAAGAGCACACCGCCAACGGGGGCTCCAAACGTAGCCGTCACACCCACAGCACATGCCGCAGCCAGAACGTGGTGCGATAGGTCCTTGGACTTCCTGATTTGCTCAAACAGCGGCAAGCGCAGTAACTGATGAGCAATAATGGAGCTCAAGTGCACGAAGGGGCCTTCTTTTCCAATTGTAAGCCCACTTCCCAGTGCCAGTACCAAACCAAAACACTTGGCAACCAACGCTCGACCTGTCAAGTAGTTTGGGAACGGGAATCCACCCAAAATGCTCCTCATTTCCGGAATGCCCGACCCTGCAGCTTCCGGACAGATCATCATTGTGCACCCCACACCAAGCAGCAAGATGAATACTCGGAAGAGAATGTAGAACAGGTACCCCAGGGACCAGCCCCCTCCCAGCTCTATGAAGCTTGTATGCAGCTTCGTAACCAGTAACACTCCCGCATCGACACTCCAGGCCGTCACGGACGCCAACGTGCCCAATAACAGTAGAAAAACCCACGAACTCTGCATAAATGACGCCATCCGTTCCCGTTCCAACAGAGAACGAGCCAATGGAATCGAAGCAGCATCCAAGGCTGAACTAGAAGCTGCAGTGACAAAGCTTGGTACTCCACGGGCTTCACCTTGCCATTCTTCATCGCTGTCGTCATCTTCGAGCAACTGTAGCGGTCTGTACCGTCCGTGGAGAGGGTTGTGCTGAGATTCTGACTGCTGCATAGCTGTTTTAGCTTGATCTAGAGCAGCAGAAGGCGACCAAGCTTTGGTCCATGAAGCGGCAGCACTTAACGAGCTGGCGTCGGCACCTCCGACCGTGTGAACAGGCTGCGCAGTAGAACTAGAGCCGGTCGCAGCGCTCTGGACGCTCTCATTGGGCTCATTAACCTGCACCGTCACGGACACGGGTACACGAGATGCAGACGCAGAGGAAGAACCCTCAACGGCGGCGTGGGGGGACGCAGGGGCCGCGCTAGACGAGTGCGACGCCATGTCTTGGTGGTCCGGGGAGGAGTTCGACTGTCGATAGTTGTCAGGTCAACCAGCCTGTGTAAATTTATATCAATACGTATTATAAAAAATAAGAAGTAGAACTCGGTGTGCCAACTTGGCACTGCCCAAGTTGACACCATACGCGAACGACATACATGCATTAAGTACAGTATCAGTCTAAATTGTCCTGATCGTTATAGTACCGGGAGGTTTTTTTTCTCTAAAGTCCGCTAGCTAAGATGGTGTGAAGTTTGAATAGCGCCTTGGACGCTGTAGGTCGGTCCTTTGGGTCAAGTGATACACAAGCCATTCCGAGTTCCTTGATAGCCTTAGGGGCTGCAGATGAAAACTCAATCTGGAGTCGACCGGTAGCAACTCGCTGCAAAATGGCCAAATCGGGCATCGCTCGACTAGCAGCATTGTCCTCCTTGGCGTTCGAGTACGGAAGTGCATGCTGGTCCAATTCGGCCAATACCACACCGAATGAGAACATGTCGGCCTTGTCGTCGTACCGTTCACCCATCATGACTTCCGGTGCCATCCACCGAGAAGATCCGACGCCGCCGGTCATTGTATGGTCGGATCGTTCTCGAGAAACACCAAAATCCGTGAGCTTGGCGTCCAGTTGTGCTGTTAGTAAAATGTTCTTAGACTTGAGATCGCGATGAAGAACCGCCGGTGATAACGAGTGAAGGTACGTCAGCGCATGGGCGACGTGAAGAGCGATAGTGGCCTTGCTCCGGTCGAATCCGACTGGGGTGTTGTGCTCCTCGCAGTTCTTGAGGAGCGTCCGGAGGTCGCCACCTTCCATGTACTCGGACAGCACACAGAGATCGTTGAGAGAGTCCCAAGCAACGCCCACGAACTGCACAATACGTTCGTGATTTAACGTCGCCATTAGCTTAACCTCCGCGAGGAAAGAGTTTAAGTAACTGATGCTCTTGCGCATTTCCGGTAACAGCATCTTGACGGCCACAGGTTCATCATTGAATAGACCCGAATAGACCTCACCGTAGCCTCCTCGACTGATAAGGTCCTGTACGATGACCTTTTCACGGGGAACGCGAGCCGTAATAATGATCTCATCGTCCCACATCCCGCTAAGCCCGCTCATATTGTTGCGTCGGCTTCGTGGTTTCTGTTCTTCGCCTTCAGTACTTCCCTGCGAGTACGAAGCTTCAGATCCAAGCGTAATAGCATCGAGAGCGCTCGCTGGTGTCGGGTATCCGGCGTAACTCGCAGCAAGAGCTGCGAAGCCTGTATCCTTGCCAAGTTTGTTCTCTTCGCGCTGCCGAACGTACTTGAACGTAGCGAAACCCATGAATGCCACACAAACGACCGACCCAACCACGATACCAGTGATGGCTCCCCAACTGAGACCTTCTGTCTTTCCTTCGAAGCTCCTTCCTCCGAGCTGCTGACTTTCGTACGCATAAGCTGAACTACTGGAATCGGTACTACCGGACGCCGTACCTGTGTAGAATCTGTATTGGTTTTGAATGCACTCGCCGTTGGTGATTTTCTCGCGGTCCAGCTTGAACTGCAGCGACGGGTTGTCACCGCAGTCTCCGTTATCGAACAGGAGGATCACGGCTGTGCCGTTCGAGAAGAGACTCACAACGTCGGACGAATTCGCTAAAACTGACGATTTCTGGCAGGTTCCTGACGCCGGGTAGACTGTAGTCTGCACCAAATGTTGACAACGAACCCCGGCGTATTCCTCCATCATCACGTAGTCGAAGCCTTGGAAGCGTTGTTGAGTGTACTTGAACCGGTCGGTGACGTTGCAGCTTCCGGATTCGAACAGCGTATAGCCTCCAAGATCACGTGACGTACAGGTTTCTGGTTCGCAGGTGTCTGTTTTGATCATTCTGAGGACGTTGGGGGTTCCTGCACAGCGGCTTCCCGAGTAGAGCTCCTTAGCGGACCAATTCATCGCGAACGAGGGCATCCCGAACAGCGGAGCCATCACCGCTGCCCCGAACAGCCACCGCTCCGGCGACATCTCGGTCGAACCTCTGTCTGAACGTGACTATCGCTAAATGACTGACAGTCCAACGAGCTGAACAACGCGAGTTTCTCCCTTCTAGCGGGCATCGGCAATCCCGGCGATTTGGAGACAGATGGAAGACACGGGCTTCCCCATCGTGGACGAAATCTCGGTGGATTGAGGCAGGCACAAACACCACATCAATCAATTGAAGCGACCATCAAAGCCGGAGCGTCCACACTGACAGCGGAAGCTGTACGGAGCGAGACCGCTTTGATGTCCGCGCTCTTAACGTCTGCGCGAAATTGGCGTGCGTACATTACTGTGGCTGTTGATCTCGGTGTGCCTCCGATGCCTCGCGCTTGAAAAAGAGCGAGACCTCGCCTCGTTCTGCTTGTTCCGACTGTCCACATTCAAGGCGGACTGAGTGTCAGTGCACGGTTCAAGCTCTTTTTGCTCGATACAGGTACATGTACCGCAATAATGCTTCACGTATCATTGCTCTCAATACGTTATCCAAACAACTTCTTCTACTTGCAAATTATTCGTTCCCGTTCCAATTGTACTCGGTTGTCAAAATTGTGTGAAGGCTGTACAACACTTCCGTTGCTGTTGGTCGCTCATCGGGGTCTACTGCTACGCACGCCAAACCCAACTTGGCCATTGATCCGTCACAGGAAAACTCCACCTGCAACTTCCCCATCGCTACCAAATGCACGATCGCTGTGCTTGGGATCTTGCGACTTGGGTTGCTGTCGTCCTTGGCATGGGAGTACGGTACAGCGTGGAGATCCAACTCGGACAGCACCACACCCATGGAAAACACGTCGGCCTTGTCGTCGTACCGCTCCCCCATCATAACTTCCGGTGCCATCCAACGTGATGTCCCCACACCTGCCGTCATCGTTTGGTCAACATGTTCACGTGAAACGCCAAAGTCTGAGAGTCTAGCGTCGAGTGTAGCGCTTAGTAAAATGTTCTTCGACTTTAAGTCGCGATGCAGCACTGGCGGGTCGAGTGAGTGGAGATACGTGAGTGCATGCGCAATGTGAAGAGCAATGGTCGCCTTGGTCACGTCAAAGCCAACCGGACGGTTTTGAGCCTCGTATGATGATAACAAAGTGCGTAAATCTCCTCCTTCCATGAACTCAGTCAGCAGACAAATATCCGAAAGCGAATCCCACGCCACCCCAATGAATTGGACAATTCGCATGTGTTCCAACGTTGACATGAGTTTGACCTCATCTAGGAACGAAGTCAGGTGTTTCGTACTCTTGCGGTTCTCCGGTAGCAGCATTTTCACCGCGACGTGTTGTCCATTGAACCAACCTGACATCACCTGTCCGTATCCTCCGTGGCTGATCACTCGCTCGAACTCAATTTTGTCCCGGTCCACACGTGAAGCAGCGATCTCGTCGTCATCCCAGAAGTAGCTGATACTGCGCTGTTCCCTACCTTCCCTGGAGTAGGAACTCTTGGTATTTGTGCTTACGATGATGCTCTTCGGTCTATTCTGCAGTGCATTGTAGCTGTCGTAGCTGACAATGCTGTCGGAGTCGTCCGTCATCTGCTCACGGGGTGATCGTCGCTTCCAGAAAAACACAGCCGTCAAGAACCCCATCGCACCTGCAGCAAGAACGATTCCTAGTATAGCTGCGCTGCTTAAACTTGCGCGCGATCTTGAGTCTCCAGTACCTGAACTACCAGTGTCGTCAACGACTGACCTGCTGCCGAAGTCCGATACACTAAGACTCGTGTAGAACTTGTAGTAATCTCGAACACAGTCCCCACTCGAAATGTTGCCACTGTCCAGCACAAACTCCATGTAGGGATCTCCTTCACAACCTCCATCATTATACAACGCTATGATCGCCGATCCGTTTCCAAACAGGACAGAAACGATCGAGTAGCTCCCGTACAGCATTGACTCCGCACAACTTCCCGCGGCTGGGAGAACCGTAGTTAACCGCAAATTTTCACATCCGAGGCCTGCGTAGTCCTCCACGACAATGTAGTTGAATTCCCCGAACACCTCGTCGGCGTACGCGAATCGGTCGCTGACGTTGCACTCAATGTTGACGAACTGAGTGGCATTGTTGATTTCGACAGACGAGCACTGACTGGGGGAACAACGGGAAACCGTTGCAAGACTCACGACAACGGGGGTCCCCGAGCACGTATCAACGTCGAATAGCTCTTGTGCGACCCAAGTAGAGCGTGAAGCGACCACCACTGCCATCAACAAGAGCAGCAGGGCGGTTAAAGCCCCCGCTAAGGCCATCGCAAGACGAAGTCGGACCAAGTGGACTGTGTGGTTGTCACGCAAAGAACAACGGCAAATGAGCAAATTGGGACATGCCAAAATACACCGCGCTCTACCAGGATTTGGTGAGGATCTGGTTCACGTCAAGTGTCCTACCAACGAGTGTCGATAATCTGCATCAACAACTGTAGCCATCTTAGTTTTTGATAGAAAATGTGTACTTCCTATAATTAATGTTTACCAACTATTGTACGTTAATGATTGCAGTTAATGACTTATTAAAACTCCTTTCGTTTCAAATACCTGTATAACTTAATTAAAATACATTTTTAAAGATGATTGAACCCTCCAATCTTGAAGTATTTCCTAACCAATCAGGATTGTATCAATGCATGGCGGCTCGCTGTCTCGCTTCGATGGCGATGTAGGGGACAAAGGAGGCCATCCATCCGCACTTTCAGTCGTCCATACTCTTCAGTACACGCCCACAGCCCGACTCAAGATTTTTCTGTCTTGTACGTGGCCAACAGTTCCTCCCAAGCAGAAATAAAAAAACCCCTAGT
Organism: Phytophthora meadii; assembly: GCA_032432875.1. Taxonomy (NCBI): domain Eukaryota; phylum Oomycota; class Peronosporomycetes; order Peronosporales; family Peronosporaceae; genus Phytophthora; species Phytophthora meadii. The sequence goes on from JAUMGV010000043.1 coordinate 1,449,460, forward strand.
TTTGCATTAACTGGTGTATTTTGCAACCTCAATGTCACCCTTCTTACTCTTGCTATGTGTGCGGTAGATGGACACGACAGGTTCCAAGATCTGGCCTTCCATTTAAAGGCAGCGCGTACGAAATACTACGGTAATTTATCAATTCCGGGCCTTTTACGAGCTAACACCGCCTGTTGCTAGTGCAACGACGCGGCCACGTCGTGTGGCTAGATATCGAGAAGCTGTCGGCCGGTATCGACTGGGAAGAGGGTATTGCTGGGGGACTGTCGTGGGTCCGGGATGCAGGTCAAGACGGTCGAGTGCTGCTGGTTATGACGCCTCATGCTCTCCGCAGGCCGGACGGTTACTGCCTCAATGAGGTTGCACGAGCTGCGTCGCTGAAACTCAACATTTTTCCAGTTATGGTTGCCGAGAGTGCTCCACCACCGAGTATTGCTATGCTCCCGTTCTTTGATATGCGTGACTGCGTTCCGGGAGATGTGGAGCAGCAGACGCTTGCGAAAGACAGTCAGGAATGGCGAGATCTTATGGAAAAATGTCTGGAGACTGAGACTTTCAAGGATAAGTCGGAGCGGTTGTATACGATGATGGAATTGGTGAGGCAGCAAGCTTTGAACTGACTCAATTGAAGTTGGATAGGACTGACGATTTGTTTTGCATGGGTTGTTGCAGTTTGACTCCATCACAAGCTACGGCATCCCTGCCGTCGCCGGGTTGAAGAATTTAGGGTTGTTCCCTGGGTTTGACGGTACTCATTTGGATACACCACGAGGCAATAGTTTGCGCCGTTTGCTGGCCGCGTCGGCTTCGCTGTCACCTACGCGTGGTGGCTCTGTGCTCCTTGGATCGACTGGAGAAGATTCTACAAAGGTCGCACCTCTGTCTAACTTGACGCTATCGAGCGAAGACAGCGGCGATACTGGGGAGGCAGGAAACGCGGCAACTGCTCCTCCTTCAGTATCTGGTGCGGACGATGTCGAGCATAACGCCGAAGAAGGAGGAACCACTGCCGCTGTTTCTCGAAAAACACGTTACGTGCTCAGCTATGATGAAAGCTGCTACGTCTTGGCTCAGCAAATTTATCACGATCTTTCGGAATCTGGTTTTTCTATTTTCCCAGTGTCACCTGTGGACGATGTCCACACTCTAGTGGACGATGAAGGTGATGTGGCTGGTAAAAGTTCTCGTGAAGATGCATTTCAATGGGCATCAGCAGAAAAGAACGGTAAGCTGTTGCTTTTGCTAACAGCGGAGAGTGTGGGGCGACCACACGGTGTCAGTTTGAACGATGTTTCGGGAGCTATGAGCGCTGGGCTGGGTTTCGTGCCTCTTCTTGTGCGTAACTGTGAAATTCCGCTCTCAATCTGCCGCATTCAGTGGCTTGACATGACAGACTGCCTTATCTACAGTAGTAACGGGTTCGACAGCAGCTCCAGCGTCAGCCTCAATCGCGTTCGCTATGAATCACGCAAGGATCAGCTCATTTCTGCGTTGGAAGGGACTTTAGATCACGAGGGGCAACAGGCTCGACTTTTCTCGCTTCTGGCCCCGTTTAATTTCCAACACCAGATTAGCAAGTTTACAGAGCACTTTGCCGGGCGGGAATGGCTTTTTGAGCACTTTCAACGGTGGGTCCAGGGCTCTTCTGCATCGAGTGCGTTGGAATCGACGCGAGAACATTATAACCAGCGGGTGTTTTGGGTAGTTGGACAGATTGGTTCTGGGAAATCGTCCGTAGCGGCATGCATGGTGCATTCGTGTCCTGAGATCGCAGCCTTCCACTTTGCCCGACAAGAAGACGAGCAAACACATAGCGCTCGTCGGTGTATCCTCTCATTGGCTTATCAGCTGACGACGCAGTTACCTGAGTATGCTCACTACTTGCAGTCACATGAACCACTGGAGGAAATGGTTCCTGTTGCTTCTTTTGTTGAGCTCGTCACACATCTGCTGATAGGCCCACTCAATGCGATTGCTCGGCCAACGAAGTACAAGTCGCTGGTTCTACTGATTGATGGTGTTGAGTGGTTAATTCCAGGACCATCCAGTGCACCAATGCCGCCTTTGAGTGGAAGCTCGTGGAAGGACAACAACGACGAAGAGTGTCTTGTGTCGATGCTACCATCACTCATATCACGATTACCAGAATGGGTGCGTGTTGTCCTTCTAAGCCGCGAAGACCCACTCGTTCTCTCCAAACTGCATGCGTTCGTGCCTCCGGACGTAACCATTGAGCACTTCCAGCAGCAGAACGACCAAGATATTCGTCGATATGTTCATCATTCCCTTTCGAAGCTGCACTTTAGTGATGGCGATTTTGAAAAGGCTTCAGTTGGTATTGAGCAAGACAATGGTATGGACCAAGCTGTGGAGTTAATTGCTCGTCGTTCCGAAGGACTTTTCCTCTATGCAGTCAATGTTGTCCAGGCCATCAATGAAGGTCGTCTTCATCTCAACGAATTGGCAGCGTTACCCGTCGGTATGGGTGCCTATCTGCAGCAATTCTTCGCGAGTCATTTCTCTGACCACGACATGTACAAGCATCGTGTCCGGCCAGTATTAGAGGTTTGCTGCGCTGCTTATGAGCCACTTCCTCTTGCAACACTTGCCCGTGTACTGGAGTGGGATGTATACGAGCAGCGAGATGCAGGCGAAACCTTGGGATCTCTCTTTTCGATCGAAACAGGGAACAACCCGGAGTCGCAGATCATACGGCCATTTCACTCGTCAGTGCTTGACTGGGTCCAAGACAGCAACAGTTCAGGGGTCTTCTTTGTGGATGTTGCGTCTGGTCATGAGCGACTGGGCCGTTGGGCAGCGAGAGAGTATCAAACACTAATACGCAGCAACGCATCCGAGTTCGTCAACCTCAAGTACGATCTCTGCTCTTGTGGTGCAGCCCTCATTCCCACTAACTTGTTGTGTGTCTGTCTGCAGCTATGAACTTGAAGGCACAGGTGACGAAAAACTCAAGTCGAAAATTTATATCGTGCGCAATGCCTGCAACCATTTGATGGTAGGGGAGGACTGCTTTTTGGATCACCACTTCAACGACTAACTGTTGACGTTTTCACGTATTGCAGCAAGCCACTGGAGAAGATTGTATGCAGCTCGTTGCTGCGTTTGCCGCAGATGAAAAGTTTCAGCTAGCGCGGCGACTTCTACACGTCCGTGCTGAAGGCTTGCAGAGCTTTTTCCACGGCGATATCTCCCGTGAGAAAGCTCAAGAGCTTTTAGCGCGGCGCCAGCCTCATCGCGTTGGTAGTTTTCTCATTCGATACACAGCTCGGCAACGAACGTATTGTGCTTCGTTCGTGGCGGCGCTGGATGAAGTCTCTGGAGCACCCAAGTTCCGGCACAACTTGATTCATCACCTGGAAAATGGTTCGTACTCGACCGTTCCGCCAGCAGAAGTAACAGAGAAGACAATTATCTACCCAGATCTCATCAGTTTCGTGGAGCAATACCAACGCAAGGGGGTCCTGACAGCTCCAGTTGCACGGGACGCGCCTCTGAATCGTGAGATCTCGAGCAGTGCAGAAGATAACGCACAGTAACTTCAATCGCAATCGTTTCGTTTACTTTTCACGTGGCTGCTGTGATGTGTGCGCTATGCGGTCTCGGGTCGACTTGTCAACTAGTAGAGTGAGGGTTTTGTCGCCAACCCACACTGGAAGAGCAATTGGCAGTTGACGATTCTTAGCCTCACTGCGTTCATCTTCCGTTAGAACCATCAGCATGGGGCCTACCCCAGAATGCTCCCTCACAGCTGCAGCACCCCTTTGTAGTTGACTACTAACTCGCTCAAGACCGAACGCAACTTGCTTGGTGTCATTTCCGGGGCACGTCACAATTGCGATGAAATCTTCGGTCGTAGCTGACGCCTTCCTCTTAGTGATGAAAGGTAGAAGTTGCTCAAGACCCTCTTCAGTGGGTCGAAACCACAAGCGGCTGCCTGAAGCATGTACTCTAGCAAAAACCCTCAGACCAGTGTCCAGGATCTAAGAAATCGCGCAAGTCAGTGTCGACGCATACGAAAAACGAATGCAAAAACTTACATCTGCGTGATTTCCTGCGAGAATTGCTTCACGAATGTTGGGATTCACGAGGCAAACTGACGCCGTACCCTCGGATCGAGAGTACAGATTTTCCTGTAAAACAAAAACATGAAAGACGAGTGAGTACCTAGTCGTGTCAACACACCTCGTCAAAGGTACTTACGTATGGAAACTTGTCCGAAATGCCGTAGAACATCTTAATCTGCTCCCAGTGATCAGCTCGCAATTTTGTGTACCTTTGCTTGACCACCTTCGCTGGGTTGTCATCGTCACTGACTTTTTGCAAAGCAAACCCCTTTTCAGCACGCTTTTGAGCTGTGCGTGATGGCTTACGCTGCTCACTGAGACCTCTTTGATATTGCCCAGGTAGTGTACCACCTCGCACCTTTCGGAGGACAGCGACGAAGAAGCCGCCAGTGTTTTGGTCCGTTGGAAAGAGTCGCAAACATCGCGATAGATTCTTACGAATCTCTTTGTCAGCCGGTGGGAACATGGACCGGGGGATACGAGAGCCTTGCAGGAAGTCTGGAACACTTTCGTACTGCTCAAACCACTGCAACGGGGCCCTAGGTTCGCCCTTCGAGGTGCGGGCCTGCCAAGCAACACTCCATGAATCCACTCCGGGACGGCTGATCAGACCAGGAAGCATCTTAGAGCAGTCTACAAGTTCGAGCGCTCCATCTGCACGTCGTAGTAGCTCAGCTACGACCGCCTCGTTCTCAATGGGATTCAGTGAGCACGTCGAGTACGTCATAATAGATTCTCCATCATCGCGGAGTAACGCAGCAGCTCGTAATCCGAGATCAATCTGAATTGGATGCAGAGTGAGAGCGCTGCCTGGGGCCCAACGACCCCACAGATTTCGGTTCTTGCGAATGGTGCCATCGCCGCTACAAGGGACATCACACAGTACGCGATCGAAGACGTTTGTGCGCTGCAATTCAGAGTTTTGTTCAGTGTCGTAAAGCCCTGGAAAATCTTGGCCTTCGTGACAGGTAACAGCGAAGTTATCGAGCCCCAGTCGTTGCAGCTGGTGAACAAGAAGGTATCCACGTTTCTCGTTGGCGTCATTTGCCACCACGAAGCCTTTCGCATCGCCTGTAGAATCGTCTGGAACCAATGCCTCCATAATTTGTGCAGTCTTCGATCCCGGTGCAGCACACATATCCAGCACGCAGTGATGGGGGTGAACATCAAGCAACAACGCTGGCACCATACTCACTGCTTCTTGGCGACTGAGATTTCCCTCAGCGGTATGGTGAAGCAGGAAAGTTCGGAAATCTTGAAGAACACTGTTTTCACGAGCCCCTTTCGTTAGCGCCGTTTTACCACAGTCGAGTTGCCACGCTCGCCCATTCCTAGTCAAATACCACGGTAACTCCCTGCAACCAAGACACAACGAACGTATGAGCACCTTTTACACTCAATGAGCTTAGGACACTTGTGTCTCACCTTGGTGGTGTTAATGGCTGCCCGTCAATGCTTGAAACGTTTGCAAATGCGTCTGTGAACTCGCTCAATCGGTCAATGATGCTGGGTGCTAAGGGCGACATCGGGTTAACGCGAAAGCAAGCAGGCAGCGGGGCTTCCAGTGTCGCCCGAACCTGTGCAACTTCTTCTGGGCGAATAATTCCTTGCCGCTGCCATGCAATATCAAGTATGTGTCAGTATGTACATCTTGACCACGAGAGTGCACTGCAATTTACCAGATAGTACTGCATGATCAATGGCTGCTTAGCAGGATCTGCAATTTCAGCACTTTGATCTCCGCTAGTCATAGTGTTGCAATGTCTAGACAAACAACGTAGACACCTCCAAGTAACTGAAGAAGCAGATACCGGTCGAACCCGGCGGAGCATCCAGCGCCTGCAACTCAAAAACAGACACACTGTCCTCATCCACGCAAAATTCCAACCAATCACTGACGATCAAATGATTTCTTGAGCAAAGTACCTGATCTGATCTTCCTACGAAGCTCTGCTCTTGACAGTAATGCACCTTACGCCGGGATGGCCTTGAGGAAATGAAGCGCGAAGCTGGTTAGTGTCAAGATCTTCACGAGTTCAGCGCCCATATACAAAATGTGGTAGATTTTGGCGGGCTTATCCGAGATCTGGACCGTGTGGCGCATCTCCCCGAACATCATCTTCTGGTTGAACGAGAGCTTCTCGTCGTCCATCTCCTTCAGCTCCTCGTACAGCTCGAACTCCGCTGTCAGTTGCAGCTTTGGGTATAGCCAAGAAGCCTGCACAGCCAACAAGATCGTGGCGATAATGAGACGCCAGAAGGCGTCGGCAGAGGCGACGTAATGCAGCAGCCAGAGGCCCACGCAGAGTCCGATCTCAACTGAGTTTAGCGCTGCGAACATGGTGCGACCTAGATCCAGCGCCAAATAGCGAGGCAGGAAGGGCGCGCGGAATTTAACCCACGACTCAGTGCAGGAGATGGCGAGCACGAAGCCCAGCCACACGAGCGACAGGAACGAGGCGGCTGCGCCTGTGGCCAGCCAGTCGAACTTGGCTGATAATGTGAAGGCGATGCCGACGCTGGCGTACACGCTTGTAAGCAGTCCGCGCTTCTTGACATCCATGGCGAGAGTGATGGTCTGCGGTTCTTTTTGGGTGAATTACGGAATGAGGTTTGATTGGGATGAGATATCCATTGGTGATTTTGAGCCAATGAAAAGGGAGTGATCATCACTCTGACACAACTTCAACGTCAACGACAGCTTGTACCGACCACAGCAAGAACCGAGCTCCTAGATACAGTTTCTGGAGGTGGGTCAGTTGGAAGCACTGTCGGCCATTTAGCTGTGTCTTCGTTGTGGCCAACGGACGATCACAGCCAGCGTATGTGTAAAATTTAGTGCAGTACCCGACGAATTCACGGCGCCGAGACTGGAACAGTTGATGTGTTACTGGGGATTCTTAACGTTGCAGAGCACAGGGTGGCCTAGCTCACGACGTGACCCTGTTTTCGTCGAAGTCAGTCTGGGAATATATCACCCCTGATCTAGGACCAGGTTGATCTTCAGCCATGCAACATGGCCCATGTTGCAACTTGCAAGCTGCTAGCATTGCTATCTATGTTGTACCAGCATGCTCGCGGTGGGCCAGCAAAAGCTCTGCATGCCGCCCGGCCAAATTGTGCAGCACCACACTGTGTGTCCGACACGCATAATTGGGATCGGTTGGACCGATCCTGTCTCATTCAAACGCCACCGGAAGTGGGATTCAAAGCTCGGCTTCGTCTGAAGCTTACAGCAATGTAGCTACAGTAATTCATACATAATGGAGCTCATGGTGAAGCTGTCCGTGTGGAGTTGAGCCTATTCATAAGCCAGTGATCTACATGATGGCAACAACGCAGGCGATGTCGCGCTGGCCTTATTCGGCTCTAGTGTCGTGCTCACCCGGATATTTTCCTCCAATTGAAATTTTTGCCCTGAAAATCAAGTGGTGAAACCTGCCAGCGGTAATTTCCCGTGAAAATGAAATTGCTTCCACGTATCTAGTTTCAAAGAATTACGAAAGAGCACACCGACCAGCGTGAGTTCCACTGTGCAGTTCCGTCGCTCAGCCATTTTCTATTGGAACCTTCGCTCGCTGCTGGCGCCATGTTCGAAGTACGCAATGAACAGTGTCGGCTATCCGATTGACGTCAAATTGCCAGTCGGAAACACCTGCCAAACGCGATCAGCCGGGCGAAAATTGTAGCCACCGCCCATTGGCTAAATCCCTCCATCCGCGCCTTTTCTGTATGTTTGCAGATGCAAGGGGTAGGGACCGTATCGCACTTAAACGGGAATCCCGCCAAACTCGCTCCCGCAAAGCACTGGCGAGCTTCTGTCACAAAGCAAAAGGCTCGAAAGTGCGAAGGCCCCGCTTATTCAGGGACGCTAGAATACTTAAATCTAACCACTCTCAGTCCCAAAAAGAATGAGGTGCATGCGCTGGCTGCTGCTCGCGGCTTTGGCTCTGGCCGCCGTTCAGGCCGCGCCCGCGAAGGAACAGGCGCTGATGGAGCTCGAGGAGACTCTGCTGGCCTCCACACAAGTGCAGAACGGGCGGCGGCTGCTGAGCGTCGACCTATTCGAGGAGCACGCAGCTCGTTACCTTATGGTCGCGGCCGACACGACGGAGGAGGTCACGGCGCTGTTTAAACTGTACAAGAAGCTGTACCCGAAGGAGGTTGCGGCCTGGGGGTCGACGGAGGCCAAGCAGCTCGCGTACTTTGAGGCGAACGTGTTCCCTAGTATCGAAGAGAAGGCCAAGAAGCTCTTGGGCTCGAATTCAGGCACAGGAACCAGTGGCACGAACGTTGGCGACGAGTCTGGCACTGGTACTGGCACTAGCGGAGGAACATCTACAGGAGGCACGACAGGAACAAGTGGAACGTCCGGCACTTCTACTTCTGGTGGAACGACGTCTAGCGGCACGTCTACCTCTGGTGGAACTACTTCAAGCGGTACGTCTACCTCTGGTGGAACTACTTCAAGCGGTACGTCTACCTCTGGCGGAACTACCTCTAGTGGAACTACTTCCAGCGGAACTACTTCTAGTGGCACGACTTCTGGCGGAACTACCTCTAGTGGAACTACTTCCAGCGGCACGACTTCAACTGGAACTACGTCGGGTGGAACTACCTCCAGCGGCACGACTTCTGGTGGTACGACATCTACTGGAACGACGTCAGGTGGAACAGCTTCTAGCGGTACTACTTCCAGTGGAACTACCTCTGGCGGAACGTCAACCAGCAGCGGAACGCTGACGGCAGCGTCGACGTCTTCGAAGACGAGCAGCGCGTCCGGATCGTCTTTCTGGTCGACGACTTACAACTCCCAGCTGTCGTCGAACGTGAACTCGTTGAAGTCCCAGACGAGCACTGTTGAGACGGTCGTACAGTCGTCGTCGGCTAGCAGCTCTTCCAGCTCCTCAGCCGCGTCTGCGTACACGTCACCGACGGTAATCAGTGGCTACACCAGCCCGAGCCGTCGTTTCCTGTCGAGTGGAAGCTCGGACTCATCCAACATCGATGTGCTGTTCTGCGATATCGAAGGCAATGCCATTTGGAAATGGAGTGCCGAGGATGTGCCGGATGCTACCGTCACCAATACGTCGAGTTCTACGACGGAGATTGATGTCGATGTGGATGGCGTTTGCTCCGCCACCACGACTCTCACTGTGTCAGCCTACCAGACTGGCTGCTCGCTTCAGAACCACCCGGAGGGCTGTGACAACGTGTACTACAAGGGCTGCGGCGGTATCACCGTGTCCCCCACGAGCGACCGTATTGTGATCGCCCGTACCGGTGGTCGTACTCTTGGTGTGCTTAACTACAAGAGTGTGGACAGTGCTTGCCAGGGCCAGGTTGTGGATGCTATTTCAACCTACCGAGGCAAGAAGTTTAACAGCCCTACCTACGCTGAGTACGCCAACAATGGCATTCTGTACTTCACGGACAGCCCCTTTGGTCTTGCCACCAGTGACGCTGACTTTGACGGCGACACCCTTGACAACTCACCGCTGCGTGAGATCCCCTTCAACGGTGTCTACATGCTGCGTAACGGCTCGAGTGAGTCGGTCGAGCTTGTGGATTGTGACATGACTCGTCCTAACAAGATCGCCTTCTCGCCTGCCCAGGACATCATGTACATCACCAACTCGCAGAAGGGCAACTCGTACATCAAGAGCTACATCATGGCTGATGACGGTACGGCCAGCAACTCAAGTGTCTTCTTCAACTTCACAGCTCACCCGGAACTTGAGACCGACGATGGTTACGCCAAGGGCATCAAGGTGGACGACAACGGCTACGTATATGTGGTATGCTACAAGGGCGTCTACATCTTTTCTCCCGAGGCCGAGCTAGCCGGCGCCATCATGAGTTCGGAGGAGCTGGATTCCGTGTCCATGGGCCTTGGCCGTCTCTTCATTTCGGGTAGTTTTGGCCTCGTAGCGCAGACCAGCGGTGTCCCCTCGCAGACAATTCCTCAAGCCCAAGTCACGTGCAGTGCTTAGACACTCAACCGAGCACGCGCACGCCCCTCTTGACTTCAAGAGACTCGAAGTATTCACATCGTTCTTTTTCTTTAACCTTTCCGCCAAATAGGACCGGTCTAAAACTTGTTCATTGCTCAACATCAGCGTTTGTTCGACTACATGTAGTATAGGACCAATACTACGCAGTTGACCCCTTTTACTCGTAGTTGTCCTCCCCAGCAGTAGCCGTTGCCTTCCCTGCTTTTTTGCCTCCCTTCTTGCCATCCTTATCTGCTGCAGAAGAGTCCGCAGACGATCCCATTTGTGAGGAAGCGATGGTCGTGGTGAACTTTATGATCAAGTTGTTGCTCGTAATGGGCTCATCTTCAGCACGTCTCCGGCCGTCCTCGCCCTCGGCGTAAGCCAGGTTGGCCCCCAGGAACTGCGAGACACGGAGAGCAATCTCTTTAATGGTAGTGCCACGCTTCACGATCACTGCATCAGCAAAGATACCCTTGTTTGCTGCTCCAGGCGTTGTGTTAGTAGCGAAACTCTTCAATGACTTCACCGGATAGACAACAACAACGTCAGCCAACTCCACAGCGGCATTAATTGCGGCACGAACGCCAGTACTGCCATAACGGAACAGCACCATATCTGAAATACGCTCCAGGCGTCGATTGATCTTCTTCTCGACTGGCTTCAGTGGACCAAGGCCCTTCTCCGCATCAGCCTTGGCCTGCTCTTCATCATCATCCTCCAATGTGGAGTAAAACATCGACCCAGGCTCATAACGAATAAAGCGTTGCTTGTTGGCAGCTCGCAAGAAGCATTCTGCAGCTGCACTAGCCACAAAACACCGGTCACTGCCGTACTTCTCGACGATTTTCTCGATGTTGCGGTCCGTGTCGTCTCCTTGGTCCGCCTTGTTAAGGACCAAGATGGTGGGGAATCGAATGTCCAGGAAAATCTTCACTAAGTTGTGCACCTCGTCCTCAGTCCACGTTGAAAGATCAACTGGTTCCTTCACCCCAAGACGGTCCAGCACTTTGCTCACCAAGGACGGATTAGCTCCGTAACCGGACAACTGACCGACAAAAGTGTTCTGCAGACTGCTCTTAGTAGCTTTGTGTCTTCTAGCAATAGTCGTCCAGCGTTTCCACAGGTTATTGAAGACCCACTGGTGGATCTCCGTGTCCAGCCAGTCAGCGTCATTGATAGGGTCGTACCCGACCGTCTCCTCGCCCTTCTCATTCGTATGTCCCGACACGTCAATGATGTGCATCAGCACTTGAGCATGACGCAGGTCGTCCAGGAACTTGTTTCCTAGTCCAGCTCCCTCCGAAGCACCAGGTATTAATCCAGCCACATCCAGTAGCTTCACAGGGATGTAGCGCGTGCCCTGTTCGCATTTCCCGTAACGAGGGGCACACACTGAGGTTTTGTTCTTGTCCAGACACGGACACGGCGTCATATAGTACGTGATTCCCTCATTGGGCTCAATAGTCGTGAAGGGAAAGTTCCCTACTTTAGCAACTCCGTCCGTCACGGCGTTAAAGAACGTCGATTTGCCGGCGCTGGGCTTCCCAACGCACCCGATGACCAGCTCCATGGTGAATGGTGGATGAGTACACTGCTCACGGTAATTAGTCTGACTGAGACTATTTAATGTGAGTGGCTTTTTGGCTCGTTCACAATAAATAGTCTAAGTCAGACTATTTCTGTGCTAAGACTATTTACGAAGACAAAAATAGTATTGAAAACGGATGTGAGGGGACTCGAAATGTCGGTATGCCGATCACACAAACGACTGAGCCAAACTGGAACCAAGCACTTCGAGCCCACTTCATATATTAGAAAGTTACGGTCATCTTGCTGCAGTTGCAAATGTTATACCCACGGGTTCGCCATCAAAGTTTACACGGTGTTTTTCGATGATCTCTTGGAGATGAGGGTAAAGTTGATCAACAGACCAGGTCCCATCAATCCCTAGCGATAGCCCACACATGAACATTGCCTTGCGTGCATACGCCATTCCGTTTTTATCCTTGGACCACGATCCGTCTTTCCTGATCTTATTTTACCAGCAGTTGTCCTTGATCATTTCGACAGGTTTGCCACACGGGGCGGTCGACTTGGTGGTTGGCATTGCTGATTGTGCTGATAGTTGGTAAAATTTTTAGTGATAGTAAAACAACTTGGCTTCAAGCTCGAAGCTTCCCAGCCAGGCCCTCCACCCCTACCACCGAAGCGGAGGTAACATCGGACACACTGTGTAAAAGGTAAAAACTTGTGGTCCTATACGTGCTTGCACCTGGTCGGCACTTCAAGAAAACTTGCAGTCTTACCCAGTCTAGGTGAGACTAATTTTGAAGTTGAACAAGCAGACTAATTACGAATGCTCATATTTTTATTGAACCAAAAATGGTCTAGCTAAGACTATTTCTGAACATAGACTATTTTCGCACATAGACTAATTACCGTGAGCAGTGTAGCTACGTAAAGCGATACTATTATCCTCGTTATAGTGACGTCATTATTGTGAAGGATTTGCACAATTTGAGAGCTGGAAAATGTGGCGCTCTCCACTTGTTCGGCCGCTGGTGAAGCACTATAGCCGTGCGTTCTCTGTGGCGTCAGGTGTGTCGAATGCGCCGTCTTCTGCTCCTTCGTTTGGTATCGCGTTTGATATTGATGGCGTCCTGATTCGGTGAGTAGAGGCGATTTAAGCAGTTTGGGAATCGTGACTGATGTTATTATTATTATTATTATTATTGTAGTGGAGGTCACGAGCTGCCGAAGGCCAAACGTGTGCTGCAGAGTCTTCAAGCTAACAATGTTCCACATATCTTCTTGACCAATGGTGGCGGCTGTATGGAGGAGGAGAAGGCCAAGAACCTCAGTAACATCCTAGATCATCCTATTAACCCGGAGCACATGATCCTCTCACATACGCCCATGCGTGAGATCGCCAAAACCTATGGAGACAAACGTGTGCTTATTATGGGCTCACATGATGTCTGGCATGTGGTAGGCAACATTGAAGCTGCATCACTGTGATTCATGTTCTAACGTTTGCTTGTAGGCCAAGTGCTACGGCTTCAAGAAGGTTGTGAGTGTGGAAGAGCTGTTGCATCATCATCCGACACAGTACCCGTTCATCCACTACGAACAAACGTACGTTGTGTTATTTTATTGACAGTTTTTATACGTTAAGATTAATGACTTGATGATGTTTTTGATCAGGCCAGCACCACATCACGAGGAGCCCATTGAGGCTATCATTGTGATGCACGACCCTGTGAACTGGGCTCCGGATATTCAGGTCGCCGTAGACGTGCTGATCGGAGGTGATCCGCCTGGAAGTGGACGCCCGTCAGGCAAACAGACGCCGTTGTTTGTGAGCAATGATGATTTCATCTTCAGTGGCGCGTACCCGTTCCCACGGTTCGCTCAGGGAGCTTTTACGAGGTGCTTGAAGCTGCTGTATGAAGATCTGACCGGGCGCACGTTGGAAGTAACGAATTATGGCAAGCCCCACAACATCACCTACAAGTACGTGTGAAAACGGCTCACATTTTTGTATCTTACTGCGAACTTACGTCGTGTTTCACGTGTTTTAGCTACGCGGAACGTCTCCTTAGCAGCATTTCCGGCCAGTCTGAACCATTGAAGCACATGTACGGCATCGGAGACAACCCTCTGTCGGATATTCAAGGTGCTAACAATGCCGGAGACGAGTGGACGTCTGTGCTCGTTCGCACAGGAATTTATGACGGCTCCAAGGACCCTGAGCACGAGCCCGATGTGATTGTTGACGGTGTCTATGAAGCCATCAAGCACATTTACAAACGCGAAGGCATTGATGACTCCACGCTATAAGCAATCAGCAACTATGGACTTGTATCTACAGTAGACTTGACAACTTCCAGCCCTCCTTGATAATAGATCATTTTCTTTTCGTGTTGAACGTTTAGTCTACGTAGTTTCACTCTATTCATTAGTACGGAGATACACCGGATACAAGATTTCGAAGCCAGACGCTAAATTCCTGAAGTACAGCGCGCTCTTGCATAGCACTTAGACTTGCCATTCCGTTACTTTGACCTGAAGAATCGGTGTCATTTCCTGCTGCCGTAGCTGTTCTTCCGTTCCCATTTGGTGTGATATGGCTGTCATCTTCTACTACAGCCTCACTGTACTCTTCTTCGCAGAATAGACCTGCAGAAGTTGGAGACAGCGCTTCTCTGTGGTCGCCAACGTTAATATCTGTTTGCTGCTGCTTTGCAGGTGACTGGTCCACTGAAGCATGAGCGATCTGCTTCTCCTCTTCTGCGAGCTCCACGGTCATAGCAGTTTGTAATAGAGACTGACTCAAAAGCGTGAGCTCCGGATCACCAACTCCTTCTGTGTTTCTGGCATCGTACGCATTGGTGACGGTATCCTCCACGTTTGGAAGTTCCACTGCTGGGGTTGAAACCTCTTGAATTCGCTCATCGAATGGTAACTTGTTGGAGCTTCGTCTTGTATATTTTCTCTTGGCAAATGTTGGTGTGACTTGACCTCCTGCTGTGTGAAAATGCTCCACGTGACTGGATGGCCGCTTGGTTGGTGTGATCGGAGGAAGGCCATCCATTTCTGAATCACTTCGGGCGTATCTTTTAGAGGACGCTACTGGTGCACTTCTTGACAATAACTCTAATGCCGATGGATTCTGCGTCGACTGGTTGGTTGGCGTACGCATTCCATTCTGCAGATCCGCTTTCTTGGAACGGGACGGTCTTTTAGCAAGCTTGCGTTGTGATGGAATAGTGAAGCGCAGACTGTTGTCGTCTGCACCAGCACCTGCAAATACAAGCATCTTCTTGGCGGACACAATTGTTTCAGTGTTGCGGCACTGATGACACGCACATCGTGAAGTACATGCCACTCCAGCTTGATGGCACTCGCAGTAGTTTTTCATGCACCCACTCTTCCGACAATTGCATCCTCGAAGATGCTGACTGGACCCACTCGCCACTTTGGGCTGGAACGCCAATGGATTTCGCTCCAAGATCGCAGCTACAGCTCGATCTCGTTCGTCCAACGTTTCCGAACAATTCTTGCAGCCTTCACAATTGCAGCGATGGTCACACATCCGCTGCGCTGCCAAGCACTCGCAGTACAGCTTTAAGCAATTGGATTTCTTGCAACTGCATCCTTTTGTCCTCTCAGGTTTCGTCTGTATCTGGCAGCCTCTGCATTGACAACGAGGCGAGCATGTTCCGAACAGAGTTAAACACGGACAGTCACTAGTGCAGTTGCCATCTGTGCAGTCACAAATTGGTCTGGGCGAAGTGCCTGCCATTGCTATGACAGCTTTCCTCTCTGTAGGGAACGTTGTAGGCGTATCCACAGAATTCGAACGGGGTGGAGTCGCTACTGTCTCTGACTTGGAGTGTCTGGGAGTCGACAGTGACGGGCGGAAGCTCTTCTGCGTGCGTTTCTCAATAGTCTGAATGGCCTGGGCGATCTCCTCCTGATTGTGTTCCTGGTTTCTGCAGCTCATACACTGACAGCGTTTGGTGCAGCGTCCCCCAGCTGCAAAGCACTCGCAATAGAGTTTGAGGCAGCCGGATTTCTTGCAATTGCAGCCACGTCGTTGGCCCAGATCTCCGTCGTTAAGCTGGTAAAGCAGAGAACAACAAGTGAGAGGAAGGAGGGAGGTACAGACAGATCAGACAAGTGTAGTAGGTAAGCGTACATTCATCCAGGGGAGCTACAATTGATTCGAAAATGCAAAAAATTGCGCCAAATTGCTTAAATTTTGTTAGTGGGTACACTGCTCATTTCGGAAAAGAGACCGTCGTCCTCATACGTTCTACCGTAGTTCCTTCCGTACTGCAACATAATATTCGAAGTTGTTTTCTTGTAGGTGACAGCTATGAGCGACAACAGTGACCCGGCGACGCCTTCCCTCGTTCACCTGTCTAAGGACGACTTCCGTATCATCGTGACTTGGATGGAAGTCCCTGCGAACTTCCAGGCTATCACTGGTATCCTGCCAAAACAAATGGGGCTACAGCCAAGGATCAAGAAGAAAGACGTTTTCAAAGCTTTAGCGACGCATTTACTGCAGCACACGAGCAATCCTTCTCTTCAAGTCCTCACTGGGCGTAATATGCAACAGCGATGGAGAACCTACATGCAGCGATACTACAAGACGCTCAAAGCGAGCAAGAAAGGGGTGGAGCTGTCCAGGGCCGACAAGCGGAAAGGAATATTGTCAGTTCAAGTAAAACTGGACGTCATGTGTCCCCAATTCGCTCGGATGAAGGTTCTTTTCGGTGACCAGCCAATTGTGAAGCCATCTGCAATGACTGAGCTCTCTTTTCCGAACCAGGATCATAAGGACGAAGATTTTGGAAACGACTCGGACTCGGACGTTGACTGCAGTGATGTCGGGGAGACGAGTGCTGAGCGTGGAGAAAATGCTCAGGCTGCGTTGGCTGTAGCTGGGACTCAGTCACAGTTGGCGCTAGCGTCTTCTGCTTCGGCCGACAGGTTGACGATGAAGGAGCTACTGGCGCAGGATCCGACTAAAGAGCCAATCGCCTCGGCTCAACAAGAGGCAATGACATCAGCTCAAGAGCAGCGTTCACCGTCACAGCAGCAGTCGAGCGGAGCAAAGCGTGCGCCATTGAGTTTAAACGGTCCGTCTGAAAACAGCAAGCACCACAAGTATGAAACGAAGCAAAAGAAGCAACGCCATGAAGCGCAACACCTTCTTCCAGCTACGCAGTCATCGACAAAATATGACTACCGGTATCTGGTGGAGAAGCTAGAGGAAGAGAAGCGTCGATGGAATGAGAAGCTAGAAGTCGAGAAGGCACTGTGGGAAGCTGATTTCGACTTCCGCCAACGAGAACTGGACGAACAGCGTGCCGAACGCGAAGAAGAGAAGCGGCGATGGGATGAAGAACAAAAGGCAAAGAAGTTACAACATGAAGCAGAAGCTGAATATCGCCGACTTGAACTGGAGGACCAGCGTGCCAAACGCAAACACGAACTGTTGTTGGAGCTTCTTCGACAAAACAAGTCAGAGGAGGATATCAACACCTTCATGGGCAAGTTTGGCTCGTACTACTAGCTGTTGAAGGATGAGGTGTGTGGCTTGTTAGAAGAGGATCTTTGGAGGTGTGATTCTTTTTCAAGTACTACCTCTGTGCGGAAAATGATGAGCATTTCCAATTGTATTACATCCTGTTCAGAATCTATACCTTGCAAATCTGATCATATTTTGAATTTGGAATCTCCCGCCCAATCTTCCCGCTGGACCTCCCCCCATCACTTTCAAACCGGAGCGGATCGGAGGCGTCTGACGAAGAGCGCCAAGCAGTGTGGGAGATGCTGCTTCTTCACAGCAACGGAGGGGTGCTCAGGCACGGCGATATCAAGCGGACAGCTGCCTACTTTGATCTAAACTGTTTCTCGCATTTGGGAGCAGGGTATTCGGGGGTACCAGTGGTAGTCAAGTCGAGAAAACATCCCGAGGGCGAAAGAAGAAGAACCGCGTGGAGTTGTGCAAGTGCCTCGCCGAAGTGCCAGTAAATGACCGTGAGCACCAGCGTGCTATACAACAGGGGTCATATCTCGTGCAACAACTCGTGAAGGAGGGCTTCCTACGCCGTGCGCTAAGACAAACTCATCCACTGCTGACCCCTTTGCATCGCCTCAAGAGGCTCCATTTCTGCATGGATCATGTGACCCCTCCGCTTGATGGAACCTACAAGTTCGACGCAATGCATGACGTGATATTGCTGGCCCTCATGTCCTGGAGGACGATCCCGTGGTAGCTGCGGCAGGATGCTCTGGTGGCTGGACGATCAAGCTTGTGAACCAGCCTGCTCAAAGCCCCAAGCTGCCTTGCGACGGATTAACCCCTGCCATAGCACAGCAGGCAGCTATGGCACTCTCCTTTTCTGTATTGACAACTCCTGTTGATGTTCCAGACGCATTAACTGCTCGTGAGACGTCAACGACGTCTGAGTTTGATCCATTTTACAACTAGTAGTTCTTCTAATGTGGCGGAGCACGTACGCTCACAAATTTCTTTTGGTTTTGTCAGCAGCTCAACACAAACGTCCTCTGCAAATCTAATAACTCCCCAAAACAACGAGGCGGAGCGCTGCGCAATTTTTTTTAAAATGCTCATCATTTTCCGCACAGAGGTAGTAGTGTTTATCTCAGAAAACAAGCTCAAATGCTACGTGTTTGTAGCTTATGTAAATGTGAATATGAAGAGTATTTCCAAAGCACAAAGCCTGAATTGGGTTTCAATTAGCAACGCTAAGCTTGAAGGTGAGGGAGAGTAGCTTGACGCCAAAACGGCACTAGGTGTTTACATGGCGCCAGACTTGTCCACGAAGTCAAGAAACTACGCTTAGTAGTCCTCGTCGCCTCCGCCGAACATGTCCATGCCGCCGCCCATGTCGACTTCCTCTTCCTCCTCAACGACCTCCTCCTTCTTGGTCTCAGTGGCAGCAGCGCCGCCAGCAGGGGCAGCGACGGCGAAAGCCGACGGGTCAGCCAGGAAGGCCTTGAAGGGCTCAGCCTTCTCGAACGAGAACTCCTCGCACTCCACAGCAACAGCCACCAGGTCCTTGAAGGCGTTGGCGATCGAGTGGGGGATCGAGGCGAGCGTAGGCAGGCCGAGCTCGAGCGACACAGCAGCCACGTTGCGCAGACCAGCCACGAACTTGGCGCAGAGGTCGGCCTCCGTCAGGTCCAGCACGGCAGGGTCGAAGATCGAACCGTTGTCGTACACCTGCTCGATCACCAGACCGTACGAGAACGGCTTGATGTCCAGCTTCTGCAGCAGAGCAGCCTCGGAGTTACCGACCTTCTCGCCCTTCTTG
Organism: Phytophthora meadii; assembly: GCA_032432875.1. NCBI lineage: Eukaryota > Oomycota > Peronosporomycetes > Peronosporales > Peronosporaceae > Phytophthora > Phytophthora meadii. The sequence continues at coordinate 1,468,396 of JAUMGV010000043.1, forward strand.
GTCAGCAGCACCTCCGTCACGATCTCAATCTGACCCTTCTGAATCTTGGTAGCGATCTGCAGAGCCTGGAAGAACGACGTCTGACCGGGGTCAGCGCCCGTAGGTCCAGGGGGCACGATGACGTCCACCGGGGCGATGGAGCCGACACGGGCGGGGGCAGGCACACGGTTGGACTCGAGCACCTCACGGATCTCAGCCAGGTCGTCGTTCGTGAACACGAAACCAACGTTGCCCTTAAGCAGAGGGATGAACTGCTCAAGCGGGTGGCCCGGGTTCTTCTTGACGAAGTTGTTGAACACCTTACGCATGAGCGTGTTCTTGCCCATGAGCACCTCACCGCGGCCACGGAGGACGAGACGGATCTGCTGCATCTGAGCCGAACCGACATTGTCCACACCGACGAGGAAGATCTTGGTGTAGTTCTCGAGCAGAGACTCGAGCTTCTCGAAGTATTCGAGCTTACGTTCCTGAGAGAGACCCATGGCGAAGAAAAACGCAGTACTTTAACCACTTAAGGACACTTGCGCTTGGATTTTGGAAGTAAATAGCGATGGCTCATTGCATTAAAGGGCTAAAGCTCTGGCTTCCACCAGTTTTTTTTAATGGAATAATGATGTTAAAGCTTCCACGCAGCTTTTACCGCATGTTAATAACTGTATGGGAATCATAATACGACGATATGATTGGTGTATTTTCTACCTTTTTTTTTTTAAGCGTACCTACGTAAAGGTACACGTAGCCATATTCGTGTGCACCACGTTACAGACACCTTCCATACTTAAATCAAGGTGTAAAGCATTCAACACGCCATAGTTGGCTCCTCCCCCCTCCTCAGCGCATTTCTCCTTCTGATCTTCTTGTGCAGCCATGTCTGAGGCACTTGCAAGCCGTGTAGTGCTGTATGTGCACGAGTTATTGCACTCTCCTACAGCGGACGAGATCATGGTGCATGCGCATAAGCTGTTCGCGAGAATGGGCTTCCCGGAACCGTATCCGGATGCCGAACGTCTAGCCATTGCGCTGCTCACTGGTGTCTTCACGCTGTTGGCTTACTTTGTGCTGTTCGGTAAGCGCCACCGCAGACGGAGAAAAGCATTGCAGCAGGATCTGGACAGAGCCTACCAGAAGGTGCAGGAACTGCAGGACCGTATGGCTCAGATGGAGCTGGAGGAACGTGAGAAGCCTCCTAAGGAACAGATCCGCATCTGGATGGACGGAGCCTTCGATATGATGCACTATGGACACATGAACGCCTTCCGCCAAGCCCGTTCACTCGGCACGTACCTTGTTGTTGGTGTTAACGACGATGAATCCATTACCGCCTGCAAGGGAGCACCCCCAGTGCTTAACAATGAAGAACGTATCGCCTCAGTGGAAGGTTGCAAGTTCGTGGATGAAGTGGAGCCCCATTGCCCATACATCATGAACGAGGAGTACTTGCAGCGTATGATCAAGAAACACCGCATCGACTATGTGGTCCACGGAGACGACCCGTGCATTGTTGATGGCAAGGACGTGTACGAATCGGCACAGAAGCTCGGCAAGTACAGAACCATCCCGCGGACGGAAGGTGTGTCTACGAGTGACATTCTTGGACGTATGCTGGTCATGCACAAGACCCACCACACGCACGACCACTTTGCTGCCAACGGACAATTGTCGTCGCAGATGCTGCAAGACAAGAAGGCCAAGGAGCGACCGTCCAAGTTCCTCACGACGAACCGTATGCTGCGCCTGTTCTCGGTTGGTAACCACGAACCGCTGAAGACGGACAAGATCGTGTACATTGATGGCGCGTTCGACATGTTCCACGCTGGCCATGTTGAGATTCTGCGACTTGCCAAGGCACAAGGCTCGTACTTGATCGTGGGTGTGCACAACGACAGCGTGGTGAACGCCCACCGTGGCCTGAACTACCCGATTATGAATCTGCACGAGCGTGTTCTCAGTGTGCTTGGCTGCAAGTACGTGGATGACGTGCTGATCGACGCCCCGTGGCAAGTGACACCCGAGATGATTGCGTCGCTGAACATTTCCGTGGTTGTGCACGGAACGCACCGCGACCAGCACCACCTGCCAGAGTTCTCGCTTGAGGAGCACTACGAGCACGCGCGCAAGGCCGGCATTTTCCAGTTGATCCAGAGCCCCAACAAGCTGGACGTGAACGACATTGTGGCACGTATCAACGACAACCGCGAGCGGTTCGAGAAGAAGTTCGTGAGCAAGATGAAGTCCGAGGAAGAGTACTACGCAGACCGTTACGGCAAGAACAAGAACTAGGAACAACAACCGGCATAGGCTAGCTAGTTGGTAGTTACACTGGAATAAGGGATTGACACGCTCTCGTAGCTCGTAAGCTCATGTACCGTTACGCCACGTCAGAATCCGTCTTCATTTTGCCGACCAAAAGATCGTTTTGCCATTTTGGAATCTCGTTCATGCTGGGACGTACGTGCTGCTCGTATCTTCCTCCACTCGTGACTCTAATGCTCTGTGTGTGCTGATGATCTAGGTATCGTGCGCCTGCAGCGGTCGGTTCGCGCGTTTCCTCGCCAGCAGCTTGCATCTCTCCTCCGCAGTGGGAGCTCTTCTACCCATCCTGCTCGTCTACAGTCCACCCCTCGCTCCTTAGCGCTTCTGTCACTCTCTGCTCTCGCATTATCTTCTGCTTTCTGCGCACCAAAGCTGCTAATGGAGTCCGCTGACGCTGTAAAAGCCGAAGAACTGTACAATGACAACGCCTTCGACCGGCGTGAGCTACTCAATAAGCTCAAGGAGATGCACGCGGCTCACACGGAAGACGTGGGCGTGATCTGGCGTTTAACTCGCGCTGCTTATGACGTCTCTAACCTCAAAGCGACAAGTGCAGACGAGAAGAAGGAGCTCACGTACTACGCACGCGACGTCATTCAGAAGGGCTTGGATCTTACCAAGGATGTGGCTCAAGTACACAATTGGTACGGCATCATCTTGTCGTCCATTGGCGACTACGAAGGCTCCAAAGTCTCAATTGCCAATTCGTACGTGATCAAGAGCCACTGGGAGAAAGCGGTGGAGCTCAACCCGTCCAACCCGACACCTTACTATTTGCTGGGCCGTTGGTGCATTGCCATTGCCGACCTGTCGTGGCTGGAACGCAAAGCAGCAGCTGTGCTATTCGGCACGCCGCCGGAGTCTTCGTATGATGAAGCCTTGAGTTTCCTGCTTAAATCGGAGGAGCTCGCTCCAGACTCTTGGAAGAAGCGATCGTTGCTCATTGCCCAGGTCTACCAGAAGAAGAAGGAATACGCAACGGCCAAGGAGTGGGTGAACAAGGCGTTGGCGATCTCCATTGGAGCTGAGGAGGACGAGATCGCCCATGAAGAGGCACAGGCGTTGCTGACGAAGCTGTAGGCAATGATGGAGACCTATCTACCAGCCTTAGTTGGCCAGCATTTGCTGGCCAAGTGATGATGCGACGTGGGTGAACTGTGTCGCAATGCATGCATCAACCCAGCTCAATCTATCAGTGCCGTTGATGTCGTTTGCATTTTCTCTTCTTTCCTCCATCCAGTGAATTGATTGCTCTCCAATGTCTGCTTTCAAGACGCCACTGGAGTCTGCTGAAGCTCTGCAGGTGGATGAACTCAACAATGACATCACGTTCGACCGTCGAGAGCTGCTGAATAAACTCAAGGAGATGCACGCAGCTCACCCAGAAGACATTGGCGTGACCTGGCGTTTGACTCGTGCTTGTTATGACGTTTCTAACCTCAAAGCAACCAGTGGCAATGAGAAGAAGAACCTCATCTACGACGCGCACGACATCATTAAGAAAGCCCTGGATCTCACACAGGACAACGCTCAAGTGCACAACTGGTAAGACAGTTAAAACCCACATTTCAAACACTAAAAACTGACGATATGGAGACAGGTACGGCATCATCCTGTCTTCTATCGGGGACTACGAAGGCACCAAAGTAGCGATCTCCAACTCGTACGTGATCAAGAAGCATTGGGAGACAGCAATTGAGCTCGACCCGTCCAACTCCATGACGTATTATCTACTCGGTCGCTGGTGCATCGCCATTGCCGACTTAACGTGGCTGGAACGTAAAGCTGCAGCTCTTCTCTTCGGCAAAACGCCCGAGTCCTCATACAACGAAGCGTTGAAGTTCCTCCTGAAGGCAGATGAAGTAGCCGTCGAAGCCTGGAAGGAGCTTCTATTGACCATTGCGCAAGTCTATTACAAGAAGAAGGACTATCCTGCAGCCAGAGCGTGGGTTCACAAGGCTCTGGCACTGCCCATAGGCCTCGAGGAGGACGAGATCTCGCACGAGAAGGCCCAAGCGCTGCTCAAGAAGCTGTAGAAGTAGCAATACATTCACTCTTTACATACACTCTCACTTTACTTGTCTTTGAAAATTACAAAACTGCATGGAGTGGAATCTTCTGCCCGTAATAAAAGAAATGATTGGTGGAAATATTTTCTTTATATCCAATCATAGAAGGGGGAGCAGCCGGGTGGTTATTAGACTGACTATTGCGGAAGCCAAAGGCGCGAGACGTCCAAGTCCTGCGCAGCCCCCAGCTTCTCGTCGCTTCTGCCCTGCTCCAGCGGGGGCTACTGCGTCCGCACACGCCTCTGCTCATTGAGAACCCCCTGAAGTCTTGTACCCCCCGCGTGTTTGTGACGCTTAGAGACGTCACTGGATTGGAATCTTCACGATGGCGATCACTTCGGACGAGGTGAATTTCCTCGTCTACCGGTACCTGCAGGAGTCGGGATTCCTGCACTCGGCCTTCACTTTCGCGTACGAGAGTCAGCTGGCGAAATCCAGTGTCATTAACACGGAGCTGCCGCCCGGAGCGCTCGTGTCTTTTATGCAGAAGGGTCTGCAGTATGTCGGGATCGAAGCGCACATTAATGAGGTGTGTCCAGCTGTAATTGCCCCCTTGACTACATGGAGGGAGAAGTGCTGACTATGTGAACTGGTTTTTGCTGGCTGCCAGGACGGAACGGAGCGCGAGTGTGACGGCGACTTCTCGCTATTGAGTCCGCACATTTGCCGCGTGGCGCAATCTGCCTCCAGTAGTGCCAGGTCATTCAAGGCTTCCAATAAACGAAAGCGGAAGGGAGATGGATCTCCAGATGCTGTGGACGGTACGAAAGGTAGGGAATCGGAACTGGGTGATTTTGATAATTTTTATTATTAATGTTGTTTTCCTGTTGGTAGAAATGAACGGAGTGGATAAACTTGACAAGGAAGCGCTGGTACTGTTGAATGGACACGAGAAGGAAGTATACGCGTGCTCGTGGAACCCTGTGAAGAACATCCTGGTCTCCGGATCCAGTGACTCCACTGCGCGGGTCTGGTCTTTGCCGAACAAAATGGAAGACAGCAAGGCGGTGGTCCCTAAAGTACTGAATCACGGGACAGGACCGCACAAGGATGTCACGACCCTCGAGTGGAACGTACGTGCTTATTTTGGGAGATGGACGGATGGATCAATGGACCTGACGTTGTTTGTTTAATTGCAGCATGACGGATCGTTACTGGCGTCTGGAACTTATAACGGCAAGACACGGATCTGGGATGCAGAAGGCGAGATGAAGCATATTTTCCAGTACCACAATGGACCAGTGTTTGCTACGCGGTGGAGTAAAACCAGCTTGTTCCTGCTCAGTGCTAGCTTCGACAAGACTGTTGTTATTTGGGATGCTACGACTGAAACGAAAACGCAACAACTGAAGCTGCATGATGACCCGATATTGGACGCATCGTGGAAGGATGACTCTACTTTTGCTACATGTTCATCGGATATGAGCATCTGTGTTGCTCGTGTGGGGGAAACGAAAGCCGATGTCGTACTGCGAGGACATAAGGATGCGATTAACTCGGTCAAGTGGGATCCGTCTGGCCGGTATTTAGCGTCATGCTCGGACGACTACACGGTGAAAATCTGGGACCCTTCGAAGGTTATTGACAAGAAGGATCATAGCGCCATGGGCGTTGAAAATAGCGACAACAAGACGGACGCGGATCCTGATGCAGCAAGCTCAGGGGCTCTGGTATACACTCTTAAAGAGCACAAGAAGGAAGTGTACACGTTCCGCTGGAGCTGTACTGGGCCAGGCACATTGCTCCCGGATCAGCCGCTGACATTAGCCAGTGCATCCTTCGACGGCACTGTGAAACTTTGGGACGCCGAGTCAGGCTCCTGTAGGAGAACATTTGATCACCAGTACGTGGCTTGTGGTGTGTACCCAAGAGTATCGATCGAAGCGTTCTAACACCTCATTGCTGTTTTGTTGTTGCTGCAGATATCCAGTATATGGTGTTGCGTTTAGCCCAGATGGGGAGTACTTGGCTAGTGGAACAGTAGGGGGAATGGTCAACGTCTGGTCACTAAAGGTGCGTCGGACTTGTGTCTACTAGCTTTATCGTCGAGACTAACCTGCCACAATGCTATTGCGCAGGATGGGTCCTTGGTGAAGACGTATCATGCAAATGGTGATATCTACGAGGTCAACTGGAACAAGCAGGGCGACCAGATCGCGGCATGCGTGTCCAGCGGTGACGTCGCAATTATCAATTTTCGATTGTAGTATTTACCCAGGAAACACATGCGAACTGGCAAGGGCCTCTCTTGGCGCGGAGGTTCCCAGCTGCAACGCCCGACGTCCGACTCATAAGGACTAGAGCATACACTCCGTTCAACCCCCACCTTCCACCTTCGTGCCTGTGTGTTCTCAGCCTACTTTGCTGGAAAATGGCACAAACCTGTGTGAACGAGATGTTGGCACCCTATCTTCTTCAGTTTCCGTCAATTCTTCAAAAGTTTGGGCCTTAAAAGGCTCAAGAAGAGGAAGTCACAGCTTCGTTCTTGAGCGCACTGTTTGTAGTACGGTACGGGTCCACGTGCATCACCAATTTGATCTTCGCTCGAGCCTACCAAGTGTACTTCTGCGATCCGTGGCCTTCCAAGTGGAAGCGCGTGCCTGGACATCTAGGGTGCAAGAACTTTGTACTCCGCACACTCTTCGCTGCTGCGGGTGTCGGTAATTTTGCCGAACCTTCACTGAATACTGTTTATAAACCATTTCTCCATCGTCATCCAAAGCAGTATCGCGTACGTCTTGTTGAAATTCTCTTCATGTCCAGGGGCCAAACACTTGTGCAGTCCCATTGTCAGCTCCCCTTAGAAGCGTGATTCAATTAAACGCACCTCCTAAGTGTCGTCTGTGATTGGTTGAAAATCGATTCGGTTCATATATGTGATTGGTTGAAATGTGTCATTGCACGAGTCGGTTCCTAGGCTGCCGAGCATGATCAGCTTCGACACCTTCTCGGGGCCGCGCGCACGCGTACGCGAGGCGGATCTGGACTCTAAAGGGCTCCTTGTGCTGGCAGAACAGCCTGAACCTGTGCCGGAATTGTTTCCGCCTCCAACGGACTCGCCCGAGGCCTCAGACGACAGCTCAGACGAGTTTTACGAGAGTCAGGAGGATGATATTGACAATGGCGACCTGTTCCACGAACATGATGACACGGCCGACGTGGAGGAGGTCACACCGGGTCAGGACACTAAAAAGGAGCCCAGTAGTGGTCGTATTAGACAGCTTGTGGAGCTGCTGACGCTGCATAGTCACAATGTCGGAGACGCCAAGTCTGCACTAGTGAACAAGCTACTGGGTGTTGTAAAAGTGCACGAATTATTACTGAGCAGAGCCACCGAGGAACAGATTGCAGATGCGGCGAATGACGCAATTACAGACGAAATTGTGGCGTCGGTGGACCAGGAGGAGCGACGCAGGAGCGAAATTGCGCAGCCGATCGCGACTTCAACGTCAACACTGTTCGATCCTGGACACTTGAGTCCGTTCCGAGTGCTGGAGCTGGTGGACGTGCTGGATTCTACGACTGGTGGAATGGTCAAAATGGTATTGACTAAAGTGAGACAGAGAGCTCCATTGAACGCCAGAATGGTGCGGGAAAACGAACTGGAGCGAGATGTTGAGTTTTGCAGCTTCTGTTCGGCTTATGGAGACCACACAGCTGCACAACATAGGTGTCGGCTGTGCGGAGTTGCTGGACACCATCGTAGTCGAAGTTGCCCGAATCAAGCAGCCACAGCGAATGATTCTGACCCGAACTCACAAGCGGGTTCTGCTGTTCGGACAGTGGCTACAACTAGTATCGATCAAAAATTTTGCACGTTATGTAACGTTTGGGGGATGCATGTTACGGAGCGACATCGCTGTCGGACATGCGGAGCTCATGGTGCTCACCGAAGTCAAAGATGCACAGCAGCTTCGTCAGGTTCTCTTGTGCCGTGGATGGGATCGCCGGCGGATTTACGGAAGGGACGCAAGTTCTGCTCACACTGCAATGCGTGGCGACCACATGCATCCGATGAGCATCGGTGTCGATTATGTGGCGTGGTTGGAGACCACGGGAGCAAGAAGTGTCCTCGTCGAACGAGGGGGTCGTCTTCCAGTCCGAACAGTGCGCACCACGGAGATGATACGTCGCCAGCTATGTCGCCGGGTAAGGCCACTGCGTTCTGCTCGTTTTGTCGAAGAAAGGCAGCACATGCCACGAATGATCACGTTTGTAGGGTCTGTCGGGCTGTGGGATTGCATCGGTCCGATGGATGCCCTCAGCGTAGCAGTAGTAACACTGTGCTGTCATATTCAGTGGACGCAGCGTCTAAGGTTCGAGATCGTGTACTAGAGAAAATTCCTCAAGTGCTGCCACCTCCAGCAGCATCTCTTGTGTGGCGCAGTCTCGATAAAGTGGGCGACGCAGATCTCATTTTACGCAAGACATTGCAGCGGATAGGTGTCTGGGGCGGTGGGTCTCAGACACCTATTACTACGCCTTATGCCCCTCCCAGCGTTAGCTCCGGTGGAGCTGAAACATCTTCAGATGGAACTGCTATTGGTGACCATGACTGTGAGGTAGTTCACCGATATCCCCCCGAGCTGGAGTCTCCCCCGCGATTGTCATCATCCAGTAATTCGTCTGTTCCGTTGGCTCTAAATGACGGACAGTCCAGCGGTGTGTATGTGCTTTCCTATGCTGAAGGAAGCTCTGTGGTACCAGCACGCATTCTCAAGTACATGCGACTTCTGATGCATCACGAAGTTTCAACGAATGCGTTTTCAGTGGTGGTTCGGTTCGATCCACGACCGTCGCACTGGGAATTGATGAAACCTGGAATGGTGTCACCTCGGTCGCTGCCTTCGAGCCCCACTTTGAGCCATCAACTACAGAAGCGGATGTCACACTACACGTTGCAAACGTTGCTGGGGGCGCGCGACAAATTGCGCGAGCTTGAAGCTGCACAATGCAATCGGGTTAAAGCAACAAGAGCAGATTCAGACCCAATTTCGAGCTTAAGAGAAGCAAAGTGCTTTCTCCCAAGCCAAGTAGTAGACGTGTAGTAGTGCATTGTAAGTATGACCATTTTGAAATATTACCATGTCTGACGTTGTTTACACTTTGATGTAGTTTAAACGGAACCGACCAAACTCTTTCCACGGCCCAGTAGAAACAGGTTGTTGGTGCTCTGCATAGTAGGCATTCACTGCTTCTCGTTTGTCTCGCAACGTCATCTCGCCCACATAAAGCGCTTCCTCCGGTGTAAAACTAACACGGCTCGATAGTATATCACCACTTATGCAAAGTCGACCGTCATGCCAGCACTCAATTTCCATACGCACGTGGTAAGATGGACCGTTCCCACGTACACACCAGTTAAACAGTTCCAAGCAGACCACAAGGAGGCCGGGTTCCTCCACTTTTACTTCGCCAATGTAATCTCCATACGTTCCTGCGTCGAGTCCAGTTGCGAAACCGTTCGGGAACTGAGAGAAAACACGATCTTTGCCATCCAGCACTAAACGCATACAGTCCAGAGGTCCCGCAACGCTCTGAGTGGATCGAATGTACAGAATGCGCTCTCGCGCATTAATGGCAACTTCGACACGTGCCAATTGCGAGATGATCTCCAGCATCGTAAAGAGTGAAATCGATTCGTCGTCATTGTCAATGCTACTGACTCGGCCAGAATCGAGAATATCCACGTCCACGGCATGTTCACTGGGCTGCCACACAGCTTCATCCACATCCAGTAGCCACTCTGCATTCCAGTCATACTCTACAAGGTTTTGTGGAGGGTGGGCACTGACGAAATCCAAACCAGTCTTTCTCTTCACCAGTTTGTGCGATGCATCCAAATTTAATCTCTTGCTGATGTACATCTCGCGCATCTGGGCAACAAAAGCATTCCAGCCGGCAAAGCTTTGGCCACTCAGAATTTTCCGTACCTGTGGCCGCCGAGCGTGAAAGTACTCGTACGAGTACACAGTAGCAATGACCTCCTCAGCTGCATTCGATAGATTAACCAGTGCCGTCTGGGCGAAAACCTGAGCTTCCAGACGTGTCTGTAGCTTCTGGATAAACAGCACGAAGCACTGGCGTAGTGCGTACTTGTCCTCTACTGTAGAGGCATGCTTGAGAAAGAATCCATGCATCCATTGTCGAGTCTCCATCGAAAACAACCATAATGTTGACTCTGCTAATACACGGAGGAGCGTCTCCAGCCCGCGTGGCAACACTGCTGGAGTTCTGTTACCACTTTGTTTACCACGAACAAATGGCCCCCCTGAGCCTGCTCTTGCTTGGTTGAGCAGCAATTTCGAGAAACAGTTGAGTCTGCTGACCTTTAGGGACGAGCCTTCCAGCGATCCCAGTAAACTATCATTGACTCCGTGCACTAATTCGTCTACAAACGAAGCATAGACACTGAGAGGAGCCCACCGAAGGAATGAGTACACCAGTGCTAAGTTCCTGGACACCGATACAGCTGAAACATTCTTGTATTCCCAGCGTAACTTGTCCTCCAGCAGGTCTGGAATCCGCCCTACTTCCATCCGCCGCGGAGGTGGAGTCGGTGAGCGCTGACGTTTTGCTTGGTGCATTTTGCTGTACAAAGGTGCGGGTCTAGCCTCCATCACAGACCCCCAGTCCGAACGTGACTGAGAGTATCCGCCATCATCGTAGCTATTTACTGGCGATTCTCCGTGATGCGATGTCTCTTCATACAGCGATACACCGCCACTCCCCATGTACATACTCTGATACTGGTCTGTCGGAGCTCGACGATAGGAAATTACAGTAAACTCCGGTGATGATTCAACGTGCAGGACTCGATAAAGCTGCTTGACGGAGTCTTTGCTGTCGAAGTTGATAAAGTTGTCATCCTTATCCACACCACAGAGTTGCACAACATAAGCCTGAAGTACATGTTTCATCAATCTCTGGGCTTTGTTCGCCCCACTCTCCCAGTCGTAGTACCATTTCGAGTACGACCTGCTATTGAGATGGAACACGAGCGATTTGTCGTCGTTAGTTGAGTCAGTGCTGATGGACGCCACGAGTCTGGATGGTTTATCCAGAATCCCTCCCACCCACAGACCGTCCGGATTGGTCTCACTCTGAGTGGTAGCATCAATTTTATCCACCTCTACACACTCCCCCGGTCGGAGACTCATGTCGCTCACGGACTCGAAGCGAGCGAACAGACGTATCAGCGAGACGTCTGCAGGTGGATAATTTTCTTCACTGGGAGGCGCGAGGTTTACACGGACACTGAGAGATGTGCCACAGTAGCTGCGGTCGATATGTTCGGGGCAGCAGTGTGGGAAGCAGCGTAGGATCTTGAGACCTTTGGTACGGTTGCTCCTGTAAAAAAATAGTTGGCAGTCAGACATGTTACAATAGAAGGAAGAGATGGTGGAACACCTACCGTTTGTACTCGGTGTGGAAGAGCTGCTCGTGACTGCATTCGAGGTGAAAAAAGGAGGCCGACGTCACCTGGATGCGCTGCATTCTTGTCGATGTAGAGACTCTTGGCAAAAACGTTTTTTTTAAATAAAAAAAGTGTTTTCTTTAAAAAGCAGAAATTAGCCTAATTAAACAGGATTCTTACGTTTGGTCATTTTGTGCGTCGCGTAGGCGAGCAGATCGACAGAACTTTTAGATGAATCATGATCTCTTCTTGGACAGGACATAGTTCCTTTATACAGTATTATTCTTTCGGCGCGGCCGGCCTGCACGGCCGCGAGAAAAACGCGTATTACGGCAAAAACACGATGTTGCAGAGATACCTTGCAGCCTCCGCTGCACTTACAGGACCTCGATGGTGAAAAATTCGTAGCCCGGCTAATAGCCAGCGTGTTAAAATGAATACAAAGACAACTTGTTGGCAACTCACAAACAGTGTATTGAGGACCCTCCATTTCTAATTGCCCTACTCTAGACGTGTAAGCGGGCACGAAAGCAGTGGCGTACAGACAAGAGGTTGCGTGCGGACTTATCCGCCGGCTGACGAACGAACGCAGCTAAATACATGTGAGCTTGAAGTTGGAGAAGGGTCGACACATGGTTAACCCTGTAGGTCATGGAGACAAGGAGACTAGAACTAGGAGCTACTAATCTCTCCAGCTAAAGCTACACTCAGTTGTCAATTTACTACCAGCAAACCAAGTAGCCTTTAACCACACGTGACAAGTCGTGCTCAGTCTGAGGCAAATGAGGAAGTGAGCTCGTCTTCGCGGCGGCTTTACTCCTTGCCTCTTGTCGCCATCGCACTATGGATGGCTGGTAGCTATTTGCCTTGATATTCAGATCGCAGATGTCACTCTGAACACCTTTAGTACTTGCTATCAATAAAAAAAATAGTAAAAAAGGTTTTCGTCTCACTATTTAATTGGCAGACAGGGCGTGCCTGTAGACTCACACGTATTCTGCACCGCACCGTTCAACACAGCGGGTACTCACGCTACACACTGATGCATGTAATCCACCGAGTTATTCCACCTAAGCCATGCTTCAAAACTGGACTGTGCATCTTGTTCCCTGTATTCAATGAGATCATGCCTAAAACGCTGGAGCGCCGACTATCAGGAACTTTTAAAGCGCCAAACAGATGACTTGCGGAGGAAACAGTAGCCGGATCCGGCTACTCGATGAAAGTGAGCAATGGCCCACTGCAATGCGATCTCTACAAGTGTTTATGTAAATTGACATCTCCCTGGACATGGTTTTTCGCATAGATACACGCAGTGGACTGATAACATGTAAGACGTGCAACTCACCAGGCGTCAAATAAGATATTGAGACCAAGCTGATGGTAGAAATTGTAGAATCGCCGCTAAAGGGCTAGGCTCGAAGACCTTTGGATTCACGGAGTTATGGATCAAGAGTATAGCTCACTTCTGAACCAGCATCAATTCAAGGAAGCCATCTGTTTCCCTAACACATGTTCGTGAATCGACTACAATGCTAACTGCGGTGAACTAAGGTTCGACAACGAAAGTTCGCTACACCGACGGATCAAGCTGGCTCTAAAGCAACACGACAAGCGAAGCTAGAGAGACTTCTACGACGCGAGTTCTACGATCAAGACGATCAACTCGTTCGGAGGCCAGTCGCCAAGTGGTCTCAACCACAGCAAGTGAAGATGATATCCTGGCCCAACCGACAGTTTCGGTTTGGTGTCGTTGAAAGCAGGACATGCGGTCTCAACCAACCAAGAAATCGGGGTTGAGCAGCAAGAGTAAAGCGTGGAACAACTGCAACACACCGAGCTGCGCGGCAACAAGCTAATAGGCAGGACGCAAGGAATTATGGACAGTGACGAATGGAGTGTACCGCAGCGGATCTTCACGATCGTGACTGCGTCTAAAGTGACGAGTAAATAAGTTTTCTTTTCCGAAACCAACGACAAGATGCAGGACGCCAAGGAAGTTCCAAACTCGCAATCACCAGTACCGGGTAGATTCGCCGACCTGAAAGCTCGAATTTTCACTTTCGATTTGACGAGCTCCAGCTCACCTCCCACCCCCTCCCTCAATGCCATCATAATCAAGCGCGCCACCGTTATCACTAAACGCGACTACGGGAACCACGAGTGAAGGCATCGACCAATCGACCCCACCACGCGCCGAGCGTCTTCTGGTCTTGGCGATCACTTAACCCATCATCAAAGTTGTCACACAAGCGGACTGTCCACCCTCGGCATCACCATCAACTCACGTGAGCTTACGCCTGTATAAACAGACAGAACCAGGGCGATGGTCACACCAACAACAAACGTCCGACATCAAGAGGAAAGGCGGCAAGATCAGGAGAGCCTACTGTGAGTGTCCAAAGCTGTACTGAAAACGCCTACACTATCCTCCCAGCACCCCAAAGGAATCTAGCACCACGCACATAAGCATCTTTGCACACGAATTCGGCCCACCACCAATTATCTGATAGCACACAATACTTGCCAGTTTTGAAAACCGATCGTACTCCCTCCAACCTTACCTGACGCACCATCCCCCTTATGCCCCAACGACTTCCCTGGAAGATGCGAGCCCAAGGCTTGTCAAGCAGTGACGCTGAAATGCTACTGGAAGGCATCAAAAACTTCAAGATTACCAAAAGCAGGCTCACAGCTTGTGGCGTGTGCACCTTACCAGCTCTCCATCAGATGCGAACCCAAGAGCTTGTGTGCGCCTGTTCTGCGTGTGCTAGCACTGAGATTGGTTTGGTGTGCCCGTGACATGGGAGAATTCGCGCGTGCCAACTACTAAACATCGTAAACGTCAAAGACCTCAATACACATGCGACTAGCGTGATCCGACCGCGCCAGCCAAAGCTCACTAGCACGATGAAGGAGATGGCTCTCGACTGGGCAGCTCAAGGGCTAAAATCTAAGAGGGTCTGGAACGGCCTAATGACCAGATTCGATCTTTTTAAGAAGCAAATGCCGCCTCTAGAAACTGTGCAGCGCTTCGTGCACAATTTCGTAGCCGGTCATCTTGGCGGCAGCGACTTGATATCCGTCATCAGACAAAAGGTGGTTGCTGCCGTCTTCACCGGAGAAGAAGATGAAACGAAGCCGTTCACGCTCACGTTGCACACCGATGATAGTGGCAAGCCCATCATCGGCAACGGTATGGACGAAAATCCCTTCGTGCTGGGAATTTCAACAAAAAGTCTGCTACGAAACGCGGATCGCGATGCTGGCTGTTTTATCCTTCATCTAGACGCTACCTACAAGCTGGCTCAGGATGGATATACCGTGGTGGTGGTTGGAGTGTCTGACCGCGCTCGACAATTTCACCTAGTTGCCATTTTCATTGTTTCACAGCAGAAACAACCTCAGTACGATGCCGTGCTGCAAATACTGTGCATTGCCTACAAGAATATTGTTGGCAGGCCCTTGAAAGCGCGTTGGGCGATGAGGGATGCTGACAGCGCCCAGCGGAACGCTTTGGATGAAGTCTTTGGGGCAGTCGGGGAATTTTGCTTTTTGATGTGCTACTTTCATGTTCTAAAGAAAGTTTGTGAGAAGACTCGGTCGCTGCCGTCAATCTTGTCGGAGATGGTTCTCCGTCACATTCACGAGCTACACTTTGCTCGAGATAAGACGGCCTATCGGAAATGTTTGGCTGAGGTTGAATCGGAGTGGGCCACGTTTTCCCCACTAAAAAGCTTTTCCGCCTACTTCACACCCTTCGCCGCAAGCTCAAGACCGGCATTCTTATTGAGCAACTGATGACGCTCTGTCGAAGCGAGAGTCTTCGGCCTCGGTCGTTTTCTATCACCCCAGCAATAAATGACAGGTTGTGCGCCGAACTAAATCACTTGCACGCGACGGACTTCTGCGGGAGTTTGTGCCACCACACACTGCTATTGCGTTTCTGCTCAATACCCACAGACGACAAGGCAAAGGGTGAGACTGTGAATGTAATTGCTCGTACTGCATTGCGCAAGTTTGACATTATCACACGACGATCACGTGAGGACTTACCAGCTACGGCGCAACTCAACATTGGAACTGCCCGGATGGAGAGGCTCGACATGCCGACCGGGTGGGAGGTTGATATTGTAGCCAGAGTATGCCCCTCTGGATATTTCGGTAAGTTTGGAGCTTGCGTGCATCTCCTGTATGCCCTGGACGCTGTTGGCACCATCGAGCAGCTCTACTACCATGGCAGAAGCAAACGAAAGCGCGTAAGCACTCATCCTGCAGGGCGTCCTAGCAACAGTGGAGGCGCACTGCAGTACATTTGATAGGATCAGATAACGAACTAAAAACAATAGCAGCTCACATTGATTTCTTACCATCATCTTCAATACCGCCGCGACGATGAGGCCAGCGCCATCTTGGCCGCTATCACCACGGCCAAAGGCCAGCTCCACAGCTTCTTCACGCGGCACCACCACCACAGCTCGAGAACAACGGCTACTTTGCACGACCAACATCTCAGCTGTTTCATGCGACATCAGCACCACAGTCCCTTCACCGACCCACCCGCATCATCGCACCACCACCACGACTCGTTCGCTCGACTAGCACCAGAGCACCTCAGCCACACGCGAAGACCAGGATTGACGCGGGAAAACGTGGACGACCGTACCGGGCTATGCACTGGGTGTCCGTTGCAGGTTTTTTTTTGTTTTTTGGGAGGGGGGGGGGGGTTGCATAGTTTTTTTTTGTTTTTGGTATTTCCTCCAAGATTAGTGTCAACTGGTTCCAAAGCAGTGGACAAGAAGCAGCGCAAAACGCGCGCAGTGCCATAACCTCCGCTCTCTCTGCTTGCGATGGCACCCGCTCTTAAAAAGTGGGAAACAGCTTGTTCATTGATTATACGACTAGCAAAGCAACATCACAAACCACTTGCACCAATTTCGCTGCCACAATAGGCAAACAGACAGAATACATAGACCTGCTTCTGAATGAAGATGTCCTTCCATCTGATGCCGACCGCATGCAATCACCACTGTCGCATGTCTGCCCAGCACTGCGTGACGCATCGACGGTTAACACATGAGCGAACTAACGCGACGACGACAGAATACGAAAAACACCGAAAGGTAAGTCGTACAACACCCAACGATGTACAATGCGGACGTGGACATGGACGCTGTTTGGCGCGACGCACATAAAGCAAAGGCGTAGCTGCCTGCCATTGGTGTAGAGTGTTAGGTGTCGCAGAGGAGGTGGCTCCGGCTCCTGACAAAAGATTTTGCGCCAAGGGCTTCAGCTGCATCAGAACGGGAGGTTGTGCGGGACGCATCTCGCCACGACGGCGCCACGAAGGGTTTGTTGCGCGGGGCAACCTGCTCGAGGGAATGAACGAGCAGTGCAGGGGGATGTGGTGCGTCGTGGTGGAGCTGCATTGGGGAATTCGCTCGCGGTGAACTGATGCAAGCGTTGCTTCCTGGTGCCAAGGAAGGATGGAGAGGAGACCAGCATGGAGCGGTAGTACGAATCAGTAAGAGCTGTAGGTGCATTTAGAAGAGGTGATGAAGCTCTCTGATCATTTGTTTACGTGTGATTGCTGACATTAATCTCTGTATAAAACCGTGCTGTTGCTGTTAGGCCTTCCTGCTAGTTGATGTTGGCTCTGAGAACGAAGCACCTTGTTGGCACCACGATAGGCCAGCTTCGAGAGGTCAAGCAGCCCTCGCACATGCAAAGCGAACACAAGGTGTGCGCACACGCCAAGCTTTAGATGATAGTCGCAAGGGCAACGACGACGCAGCACATCGATACACCAGCCTTCACCTGGCATACCGCGCACTTCGGCGCGCTGTCTGGAACATGAGGCGGGACGTGACAGGTAATGACTCGAGATCGGCCCGAGACAAGCTTTCATATCTTGTGATCTCGCTCAAGTTCACGGGCACGTCGTACGAGGACAGGAGAAGGGGTGACTTCTGTGGCGAATGGTTTCCCCTTCAAAGTTTCCGTGCGGCAGCACTGTAGCAGTTGCTCTATCAGTGCACCCATTTTGAGGCGCGAGTGCAAGGTATAATCTCGCTTCAGGGCTCTGTTGTACTACTCGACGGGGTTATTGGTAGTGGCGAAGCCTGGACGAGTGTAGAACATTTGCCAGCGGTGGAACCTGCTGTCCAGCCAATGCTTCTTAAAGTACGCAGTGAAGTTCGAGTGCCTCGCGTTTTCCTAGGGTTTAGGCCAGACAGAAGCTTCGCCTTCTTTTCAGCATACGCGCCCGCGGTAGCAGTAAAGTGCAGGTCAGCAATGTCGCGCATTACTCGAGCAGCAAGCAAAGGCTCCAGTGCACGTTTCTTTTCATGAACTTTTGCCAGCACGTGAAAGTAGCCAATTGGTTTGGCTCCTTCAATAGAGGTGGAGAAAACTTCTTTGGCGCCATTCAGTTGAGCTTCGTCCGCATCAACCATGACGAAACGAGGTGCGAGGTCATGCCCAGTCACAGATCGGGATTCTCGTTTCAGCGCTGACAGAGCTTCTACGTATTGAACCTTCGTCCGTTGTGACGAGATGAACACAGCGAGGAGATGGAAAGTTCTCATGCAGTCGGAAATCCCGACAACAATAACAGGATAGTTGACCTGATTGAGCTTGAATGTGGCATCCACGTGTAAGACGTGAGCTGCTGGCACTTGATCACATCGTTGCATCAATTTCTTCGAGGAGAGCCCCACAACAAACGGATCCGTGTCGGTGCCAGTGACTATAACCGGACGGCCATCCACATCCGTATTCCACGTGAAAGTGAAGCCTTCAGCCAAATCTTCTTGGCCCCTCTCTCGGACTAAGTTCGACACATCGTCCCAGAAGTCACTGCCTAAGTGGGCAGCGCGATAATGATGAACAAAGCGCTGCACCACAGCGAGAGATGGCAAGCTGCCCCGGTTAAGGTTGAAGCGGCGGAGAAGTGCGTTTTGGATCCTCGTGGGGCGGTGGTTGCGCGCCGCCATTTTCCTGGCAACCGCCTTCATTGGCTCCGTCAGCCGGATGCGCCTCTCCGGCCGGCGAGGGGATTCATGGGCGCTAGTCTCCCACACAGTCATGATGTTCAGCACAGAACAGTGCTGGGTTTTCCCTCTCCACTTGCAGCGAGTGTACGGGATTTCGTTGGCGCACGCCTCGCAGGAGCAGAGAAGCAGCCACACTCTCATGCTGTGCGGCTCTGGAACCGCACACAGCATGCATTGCGCAACATCGCTCTTCATGACATCGGTAGCTTTGAACGTATCGAGCAGTAGGTTCGCGTCGTTGAGTGACAGGCTTTGGGCAAGGAGCATCAAGTCTAGCCGGCAAGGCCTTCTTGTACTTAGTTGGCGAGCAGGCGTGTGGGGGCTTGTGTGCGGGTCCGTAGACTCAATTGGAACGTAGGCAAAAGCCAAGTGGTTAGCTGTGGTGAATCGTACCGTGCTTCTAGAATGATTGGCTGTGAGCACTTGCAAATTTAGGTGACGGTGTCACAAGTTTCAGTATAAACATGCTTATTTGGATGCTACTGGTACTGTTTGTATACAATTCGTAGATTTTGGTTAGATTTGATACGTTGTCCGCGACGAAGACCAGCCACCCCAGTGGACTCTGCAATACAATCTCACATAGGGTCACTACCAGCTTTGGCCATGGAAATGCGTCCTCGACTATATGCAGTTCCATCGACACAATCATTGGCAAATGGCGCGCCCCTGGCCAGTACACCCGCACTTACTACTACTGCGTCGTGGACCCTGCCAGCCGACCGAAGCGGGACTCTACCGCTGCAACAACTTGTGGAACTGCGTGCGTCGAGCTTCGCCGCATCGGCCCGTAGGATTAAAGACGAGTACTAGGCAACACAAGCACATTTACTTACAGCTCTTCGCATATTTCGGTGGTTTGCTACTATAGAAAGTTATAGAACTCGTGGAATGCAATGACTTGGATTGACGCGTGCCAGACGCGTTTCAGCCTCCACCGAGGGTCTCCTCAACGGCTTAGCAGTCTACAAGTGAGAACCAGCTCTAGTTCCAGTGACCTACTATAATACCTAGATCCCTAGCCCATCATATGGCGGATAGGTTGTTCTACTACTCTGGCATCGTAACTTATGCATTCTTATGCGCTTCTACCAGCTACGGGAGAAGGCAGGATCGCCTCGCCTGTGTCCTGTCTACTAATGTTCAGTGAGATGCGGTCCGTCTGCTTTCTAACACCTCCTGCTATCCAGATG
The DNA here is from genome assembly GCA_032432875.1 of Phytophthora meadii. Lineage (NCBI taxonomy): Eukaryota > Oomycota > Peronosporomycetes > Peronosporales > Peronosporaceae > Phytophthora > Phytophthora meadii. Next base: position 1,488,443 of record JAUMGV010000043.1, read on the forward strand.
GCCATCTACAGCGTCCAACTCAGCTCGCGTGGCCTAAAGGGTATGTACTTCCGCAAACTGCGCGAGCACTAGCTCCTGGAGCTCGGGTCTAGTAACGTCAATTATAACGCCTGCATTAGCGCAGGTACAGCACTGTCGTGCACCAATCCACACTGCGACCATTACGAACATCTTATTGAAGCACTTCAAGGTTTGGCTGACTTTGGGCACTGTGTGTGGTACGACCATGTACAGACTCTTACATCACGACTTCGTCAATTTGAACTAGACAACTTCGCCGTGGTTCGGTGCAATATACCCGTTCGTGCCACACTCACGCTTTTTGTCACCTACCAGTTCATGGGCTCAGCACTTGGTCATTTAATGAACGATTCGTCGTTCTGGTGGAAAATTACCATCAGGCTACCCAAACGATCGAATTCAAATCGATTGTGTGATCCATGGCCTTAAATCAACCAGTTAGCGGAACCCCAGGTCCCACCTAGATCCCGGTACCTTCAAATTCACCGGTATCTAGGATGTAGCCATGTATCGGGTGTTGACATCAATAGCAAGTTTATGAGTCAATGAGTCAATACCAAGATAAAGAACTGAGCGGGAAATGAAATATTCAAGCGTTCAGCTTATCACTTGTAGTTGTCAGAGTTGAAGAAAAGAAATGCAATATTGATGGCTGGTTTGCCTTGAGATTGAGTTTGTTTTTCTTTGGAAGTCCGGGTGCCCGTTTGTCGGACGGTAAAATACAGTTAGACGCGATGGTTGAGGAAACATCTTCAGTTGGTACATTTAAAATCGATTCTGGTACGGCTGAGTGCTGAGGTACTCCTTTGGAATGGAGAAATATTTTGCTGCGAGCGATTTCGTCTTTTTTTGTTTGAATTAATGCTTTCTTCGAGTGTCGTGGTAGCTGCACGGAACTGATCAAGGCCTCCCAAAGCGCTTTTATAGCCGGTCCAAATAGTTCTGCAAGGACAGCCTTTCGCACATTCAGGTTTCCACCAGACACCATTGAAATCGACTCCTCATCTGGAGTTGACACCGTTTTCCGCGCTGTGCAAATACCCTCATCAATTTCAAATAGATAGTTTGAAGTGTATCCAGCTGGAAGAGGGACGAAATACTTGCTCAACAGCGCGTCCGAAAACGATGTAGAGGGTCGTTGTGATCCAGAAAAAAGTCATTTACACTGTTGATTTTGTTCACTTCTCCACAAGAGCTGTCGGAGTGTACAAATTGACTTCGCGAACTGCTCAGCGACACAACGCTACCACTTGGTCAGCGATGTAGCGCGAATGTCCAGGAAGTAGAAACCAAAGAACTTCTTTCTTGTAAGGAAATTCAACAGAATGCATCGCAAAAAAAAAGCACTCTGCTGGAGTAATACCACTCCTCGCATTAGTTTGCAGTGTCGTCAAATGATGAAGCAGTCGAAGACTGCAGAGCTAAACTGCATTTTTGCCTTGAGCTCGCTCGTCGTAGAAGTACAATTATTGTGATGTCAGCCACTACAAAATATTGAATGATCAGATTGCTGTGAAATTAGTCTGCCGAAGGGCGTCCATAGCCGTAGTGTAGAATAGAGATCCCGCCTCCGTTATCCTCTGCTTGTATTTGTACTTGGCTGTATTGTGAAGGACCCGTACGGCTTATATATGAATTATCGAATTGTCATTTTCAGGTAAAATACCAATCATATCCGTTGTATTAGGAACAATAATCTTGGGTAGGATCAATTCTGGTGCGTGTAAAGCCGACTAGTCCTTGATGAAATTTGATATAAATCGCCTTTTGTGCGATTGCAGTGTCCAGGTGAGTGCTTTGTTCTAACAGCAGAGCATTCTCTCATTTTCCGTAAGATCGGGTTGCTGAAGTTGAAGCGTTAGGCGCACACAGCAATCACAGACATCTACTGCAGAACGAGTTAAGCGAACATCAGGAAATAGTAACGCCGGTACTGCGTAGACCTAGATTAACTCATCGTTCTGGAGTCGAAACCCCTCTGCACACCGCAGTGGCAACAGTCCGAAGGTGTGGTTATGAACTTAATAGAAATGGGTCTGTCTGAACGTGAGATCAGAAGCGTGATTCCTGTAGGTGACAGTTGCATTAGCAGACTCAGGAAAGCCGTCGAGTCTGGTATTGCCAATTTGCATACTAGACGTTCTGTCGGGAAACCTTTGCACGCTTTCGAAGATAATGTCATCGATGACTTCAAGAAACATTGTGCTACGAGGGTTTTAGAAGACGGCTTCCCGTGTCAGCATCGGTTTCCAAGACAATATTTTACAGAACCAAAAATTACGTGGAAAGTGATTCACGACCGCTATGCTGATGAAACTATGCATGCCAAATTCTCCTCCATAACCGGTTTCCAATGGGTCCCAATTGCTTCATTTGTTAGCCGCGGCTTCTTCACTTCCAAGCTTTTCAACTACCCGGATACGGGCTGCCTCTAGTGTGTCTGGAGCTTTACTTCTCTTTCGTCGCGGAGCTGTTGTCGGAATCCACCACCGCGTCGGCACATGTTGGTGGTGTATTGTTTGTATTAGTAGAAGGTTTTCGAGAACCACGTCTTATCTAATATTAAATAACGGGTTTTCGTCGGTTTTGTTAGCGGTCCCACCAACTGGTTCAAATGTTTTAGCTACGCGTAGCGAACGCAATAACCGTCTAATCTACCACGGACCTCAGACCGCCGCACTCCAACACATAGCGGGACAGCGTCTCGAGCACACCAACAACAGATGACACCTGCTATCTGATAGCTAATCCCTCGTAACGACAGTGGCTTTGAGCACTGTCTACGTTTCCTTGCCGGGGGATGTGTTACGGTAGAACTACTGAAAGGTGCAGCAACGAGAACTGCACTCTTGCATGGAACGACCCACACCCCAGAAACTGCAACAAATTCATCGCCGATCACTACCGCCTCCCACCGACGCAGCCAGAATAGCTTAATGCGCGATTGATGGTCCGTGAGTCTAGCCGCCCAATAGGCTTCTGAATTCGAGTCTAACATCATGAATACATACATAGCCTAATTCTTACACCATGATGTTAGCTACTGGACGTATCTTACCCCATCCTTTTATATCACTAAACTGGTACCACAGCCAATCCTTTCGCTGTCTACTGTACCAAACACGGTGCAAATGACCAATACACCCACTCGACATTATCTTTCATCTCCATCGGTATCTGACCTTGCATTAAGCATTGCACACCAAAGACAACAAGCGACAGATTGGGAACGCTTGCGCGTGAATCACATTAATACCGCACTTTCGAGCATAGGCCTTAAACTGTCTCATTTGCCCTTAACCTCTACCGTACATACTGTGTATTCCGGCACGAACAATCTACTCAACAACTCCCTAAAAGCTGTGCTTTCAGAATTTGTTCGTCGCACCCGCGTTCCTCTCCATGGGTCCATTGAGCTAATACGGTTTTAAACGTCCAACGACTATTCCAACGACTATCGGCCTAATAAAGCTATCGATCCTGACCGCATTTCGAACTTGTGCGGACAGTATACGCAATTAGGTGAAGTGTTAGACATTACGTCTGAAGGCTTCAGGATCCATATAACCTGGCCTCTCCCTCACCAATGCGTACCACCTAAGAACCATAATTCATCTCTCGAACGTATTCACATTTTGCGTAAAAACTTTGGAAGGAACAGGATCAATGGCGTTGCCTAGTTTTAGACGACTACATTTGCGCCATCCCGCCAGAGGTCTTCTACATCCTTTTCTGCGCTGTAACCAACAGCGACAAACCTCTCTCAGAAGCAGGACTCTCCAACCATGTATCCTCTCAATGTGTTTGCCAACGCTCTCACGGACACATCTAGCAGCTCTTTAGCACGTCTTGTTCTCTGCCGCTCTTGTGTCGTGCAGGAACCTCAGCGTCGTCCTGGGGCCACAAACACTACGAAACGGATGTCACGGAAATTCTTGCGTAACAGGCTTCCTTCCTCGAAGCTGAGATCAAACCGGGGATGCAGCATCCGCCTTCCGCAACATTTGTGTCCATAACCAACGTGCACATACGTTTTGAGGTCGTATCGCAGAAAAGAACGCATTGGTCATTAATCTCTGCGCAGCTTTAGGCTGGACATGCTCCCCAATTATGGAGTATTCCACGATGTAATATTTCACATCCACGGTCGTTTCGCCAACCCCATTCATAACGCAGGCTTCTTCAACTATGACTGGGTGGACGATCGTATCAATGTCGCCCCAGACACCAATACTAATTGCTCCGAAATAGATCGATCCCTGAGGAGCGCCATGTGCTCATGACACGGTTCAACTGGCATCAACGAAGAAAAAACTCATCATGATCACTTAAGCCCACTAGCGGTGTACATGTGCGCTTACGTGTAGGAGGAAGCGTGCAATTAGTTTAGACTCAAATTAATATACTTAGTGCAATAAGTTTAATTAAATCAAATATAAGCAATTAAACTGCGAAAATACCGTATTTCCTTCACATCTTCGTCATCGTGGGGAAAAAAGGGTGTCAGCTGCAATTTTGTGCGGATTAGCGACCAGCGTTCGCGCAGCCCCACTTGGATGAACGGGTTGATATGCCGTGCGAGTTGCCGCTTGACCCATGCGCTTGGCGAGCTGAAGTGTGGATGCTGGGGCATTGTGGATGTATGCCCGGTAGGCATCTGAGGCCCACCGACCGTGCATTCGAATCGTGTCGGCGTTGACCCTAGCAGCGTGTAGTGCTGTTGCACCACCTGTACGCAGAGAGTGCGTTGAGATCCCGCTTAGATCTTCCTTGCAGAGTATTGCTGCCGCCTTTAAGACCTTGGTCATGGTGTTGGATGACAGTACTTGATGGCGCCTGAACGTGCACAGCGGGTCCGTTGGTGACAACTTGAGCTTGGTGGCGTTGTACTTGAGTAGTAACGCAGCAAATACCGGACACACCGGTGCTTGGCCACTTTTCAGCATAGTCCTTGTAATCGATTGCCCATTCTGGTCGGTCTTGCTTCCTCGAAATTTGATCTGGACTGAGCTGGCGGTCTTGAAGTCTCCAGTTACCGATCCGTTGACGTCTTGGACGCGCACATCGCGGACTTGTAAGCAGTATGCGTGACGCTTGCCTCTCGAGGACAAGTATTCAGATCCTCTTAAGCAAAAGAAGTAGCCCAACACCGCAGCCCACAAATGACGCGATATTGGGCGACTGACGTGTTGCTTGCGGTTGCGATAATTTGGAGCATGTCGATTATAACTGCGGCGCGTTGACGTCTTGGAGCGCTGAGTCTTCGCATCCCTTGGAGGACGAGTTCATGTTGAGGCTGGAGGACGGGGCTGAAGCCGGCGACGAGACGATGACACCATCTAAGATGGCTGAGTTTGGCCCGTACGGTATCAACTCGGAGATGATTGGCATCTTCCCCCGTTTTCCAACACTCAATCGCGAACACAATGAGTTGTAGAGATTGACCGTCCGGGTCATACCGTGGAAGCCAGCGGGATACTTGATGCCGCGCGCAGAACCTGCACCACTGCCGACACGTGTTGAAGTAACGCTCTCGTGAGGTATCGGCGAGGGATCGCCACTGCAATTCGGCCATGTCGAGGTCGTCAGCGATGCTTCGTTGAAGTGCGCCTTGATAGGCATGGGCACTCGCGTGATTTGAGACCACGTGCCTATCAGGATGGCGCGCATTCGTGAATTGGTGTGATACGCCGTGAGTAGCGGAGCGTATTACTTGTCGTCGGTGGCTGTACCCATGAAGCAAGATATCCAACCACGCCGGATCGAGTGCTTTATTCGGTCGAGGATCCTTGTGTGATTCGTTCCGCCACAGTGCTAACGTCGCCGCCAGCGAGAGGGACGATTTCACTATTAGTACTGTCAAAGAGCGGCACAGATCCCTGTTAATATGTCACGCGAATCGTCAATGTCGGGTTTGTACAGCGGAGAATTAATTCCTGCTTGTCGAAACGCCGCTGAGAGACGGTCGTAGCGAGCTAGCTCGTGCTTGCGGAGCTGAAGTCGTAGCTTGGACCGTACTGAGTGAACTATCCCCGCTGTGACCGGAGATGAGTGGCCTCGCCGGTGCATGTCTTGACATTTTGTCTCTGTTCTTGTCACCGGAAACGTCACGCTCGGACACGTGTTGGCATGTGCGCCGAGATAAGAAGCTTGAGAAGACGACGACAACGTATACGTGGAAACTGATGCGGAGAATTTGTGTTCATTTTCGAGACGTAGCCTCCGCGCGATTCATTGGCGCAACTCCTGGCGTAATCCCCAGAGGTGCGTCGTTATGTATTCATGCACCACCGGTGAAAGATCTTCAGGAATGAAGTGCGCATACGTCGGAAATGCGCATCGATCGTCGCTTTTTGAAACGCATCCTCGGGAAGACAGGTGCCTCATGCAGACGGAGATACCACCTTGGCGTAGCAAAGCACTTAGCACGTTCTGCGGGGTTTTACGAGAGGAGCGGACCGATTCAACGCGGCGATTGCTGTTGCCCTGAGAATATGTGACCTGGATTCCTGCTCGAGATGGAATACCTGAGAGCGCTGCCAGGCGCTCGGACTGGATAACGTACAGAATACTCTGTAAGTCTGGATAGTGCATCGATAGTCGTAGGCGAATGTCCTCACGTGATGAGGTGCCGTGACGAACGTCACACACCACGGCCGAGCGATATTCCTCGAGGAGGCGATCGAACCAGAACGTGAGTGTCGCGAGGTCCTGAGGTCCCCATTGGCAGAAACTGCGTAGTTCCTCTACGAACTCTCTCGCGTTGCTGATGAGCCGGCAAGTGATGTTATCGAAAAACTCCTCCGTGAAGACGTGTTGCGCCGTCAGTGCGTTTGATACGTCGCTGAGAGACAGGGGTTTCTTTGCCTTTGGCAAAGGTACGAATGCTGAAAAGTTGTTCAGGTTTACCGAGCCGTCTGCGTACCAGGCTCTCCTGGCGGCGAAGTCGAACCGCCAAAAGTGCATGATCGATAAACCCCGCACACCGAATTGAAAGTCAAAGACGCGAGTGATGATAGCCGTGTGGGGCTTGAACTTGCTGGACCGGGAGGAGATCATTGAATCAACAATATCAGAGACTTCCTTACCTGAGTATTCGGGTGAAATGATGAGGCTGTTCACGTCCTGTTGCGTTCTTGTGGGAGTGAAAACATGTTGGAGCGGCGTTCCATCGTGGAGGCTGCCTCGACCAGGTACGAAGGAGACTCGAGCCGTCGCCGCTGACTGTTCCCTGGCGTAAGTTGGGGACCGAGTCGTTTTGTGGCCCCCTTTTGACAGAGACTGAGATAGAAACGAACTAACTCGGGATCATCCGAAATGGCAGCACAGATCTTGGCGTGGTGGATGCCCTCATCATCTTCATCCGCGGCTCAACGACTCCCGACTGGGCCTTGAGAAGGCTCAGCTGACCGACGGACGGCAGTCTCGTCTGGAGCACTCGCAAGCGAGTTGAGAAGTGCATCTAACTCGAATTGGTCGTCCTCGTCGTTATCCTCAGGCTGGGGCACAGCATTGCCAGCAAATTGAGGATCGTTGTCGAAACTGTCACCGAATGGACTCCTGGACGATGGCATCCGATGCCCGCCGTCTACGCAGTAGGTAAAATCGAGTGCATGGCGAACGCTGACCGTGGAAAAATTACCCGTCTGGATGTTGATCCAACGTAGTGTGTCCCCTGGTTTTGGCTGGGTTCTCGCCGAAACGAAACCAGCGGGTAATCGCTGAATAGATCGGGAGCCACGGCATTCTACCCCCATGATGCGGTCGAGAATTGCATCGTTCTGTTCTAGCACTTGCTCAACCGTCATCTCGTCGACCGCGATGCGGATTGAACCGAGGAGAAAGCACAGAACGGGACTGACCTCGTGTAGAGCAGAAATTGCCGAACTCACCTCACCCAGAAGGGTGCGAATAGTTACAGTCTCGACTGGGTGAGCGATTACTTAACCGAAGACGTAGAAACCATCCGATATTCCACCGCTTTGCGTAACCACTCGCCTGGGGCCCCAGCGTGTTCTGTAGCGTCAACTCGGCGCTCCCGGATGATCGACGTTGGGACTTCAACCGTCGAATGCGGATCAGAAAGCAGAACAACGGTTGCTGACAACCCCGAAACGGCGACGACGGTGGCATAAGTCGGCGTTGTCAGCGCTGGTGCGTCTTCTGGTAACAGTAACACGTGAACGGTGCGGGGAGCCATTGGCAGAGGTTGTTCAGCGGGCAGAGCTTGGAAAGGGACTCGCTTTGGCGTTGCAAAAAGCAAACTGACTAATTCTAACCTACTGTTGCCGGTGGGGAGTCTTCAGCTACCGGTTCGATGACTGGTCGAGGCGTTCGTGCCCCAACGGACGGTGGAGGTGCTTCCAGCACCATTTGGTTTGGACCATATCTGTTGAACACCGATTCCTCGAAAACCCGCTCTTCAGCCTCAAGCTGACAGACACCCAAAACGAGAACTGTTAATGAATTTTACACTAAGCCAATTATAAAACCTCCTACAACTGTTTAATCTATTCTAAAGGGTCCTGGAGCATTGATTTGTTTAAATACGTCACTTTCTACCAATACCATACACCAATGATTGAGGTCTATTTCAAACCTCTAACAATTTGGATAGAGTTATAAGTGGCTACATCACTTGTATGTGTATCCTCGTTACCCCCCTCCCCCCCGTGAAATGTCTGGCCCATCCATGGAGTCTCGACGACCTCGGGTTGAGGTCTTAGACGCTTCTAACTAAAACCGTCGACTCAGTAATAACGAAGCTTCCGCGCTCACTGCACTGATCGATCGCCAGTGCGCGCCCAAAGGATATCTACCGAGGCACAGATCCATGGGCGGTTCGGTGCTAGCTTTCTACCTAACTCTCTACGGTTGTACTCATGCAACAGTATCAACGACGATGAAGTCGCCAAATAACCTGTCTTTGAGCCGAAGACTTCGCGGAAGAGCAAAATGCCAGAGGAGCAGGCACTTTGTCAGTCTTGGAACGCTTTTGTTGAAAACTTCAACAAAGACCCAACAGTGTATCGTGAGCGTATTGCTTCAACTCGCGAATTCTACTACAATTACATCAGTCGTGGTAAGTGTGAAAGCCTCCATGATCAGTCCATGGAAGCGGGGATCCCATGTGCCATCCCCATTGACACATTATGCCCGTACTGCCCGCCAGGAGCATCTCGCTTCCCAAAACGTGATCTCACGGAGCACACGTTTACACGTGTACCCGATCACATAACGAAGCTCCGTGCTCGCCTTGAGACCGTTGAAGGTCTGAGTGCTGTATCTGACCGCAGCGCACCTCGTGCAGGGCTTACCCCAGCAAGTTATGGTGGACTTCGTATACCCTCTCCATTTCTGAACGTCTTCCATCAGGACGTTCGGCGGTTCCCACGTATCTCGTTAGGCAGGAATTCTCTCCAACGAATACGAAAACGAACGTATTGAGAGTTCGTTCTCATATAAGCCACGATCCACTCCATAATCCGGCGGATTGATCCTCGTGGGTCGCGCAACGGTTTCAGATGGGCAGAAACACTTCCTCCGTATAATCAAAGCTATGACCGATCATGCCCAGCATGATCAAGACAAACGATTTGTAGGAGTTGATGCTTACGATCACCTTCGCCTTCAAAGTACTCCTGCGGACGTCTACGCGTCTCCCAAGTCCGATAAGGGTATTTTCTTGGCTTCGTGAACTTATCCCTTCTAAACGTTACATTTTCCACCTGGAGACAGCGCGACACACCGATACGACAGTATCGGAACGAGGAAATAACTTTTGTGTGCTGTAGAATCCACACCAGCAGCTAAAGGCCGCTGAATCCACTGGTATCGTCGTGACTTCTCCATTGAATTGAAGAGGCGTGCTTTGCAATATGCACGAGATTTTGACTGCGTTCAGGCGATCTCAGCTGCTATTAGAAAGAAGATTATTTTCGGCGTCCTAGCCAGAAATCCGGTGGATAAAAAAAGCCTCGTCAACAGTTATTGATCAACAGTGATAGGAGGGATAGAATCTGAAACGAGCATGATGTGTGGACAATGAAGATTACTAGTGGCGCAAGCTGCGTGTTGTCTTCTGTTTAATTCTGATGTCTTCAATTTGTTATTAATCTTTTCGCTATTTTGTCTATTTCCGGGTAATCAGACATATGATATAATTCTTAGTGCTCGTCCGTTAGCAGTTAGGTGTATCGTACGACATTGGGAAGGTGATAGTAGCCTGATAGGACGTAGAGCTCATAAATCAGTAAAGCCGTTGAGAACTTATAGAGATCCCGCAGGCGGTGTATGCGCGCCACGCAGAATGAAACAAAGCATTGTGTTGTATTATTCGACTTTAAAGTTCTGTGAATAACGTTGGGGCTCGAAACGGAGGAGATAATACCAAAAATCGAGAAAAGTACATATAAAAATCCGCCAAAGCTGGCCTATAGTCCATAGACTACGGATCGATAGTCCACAAAGCCCACCGTCAACCCAAACCCTCTCTGTGATCTCCTGTAACGTGGTTACACGTGCAAGTGACTATTGACATGCTGCTAATTACGATTTTTCGGGTGGATATGGACGTTACGCTGTGATGTGATTGGGTATACACTGGATTGTGGGAGAAAGGGGGATGTGGAACGAGGTTATGTCCCGTGCGACAATATGATGGATCTGTGGAAGACAATTATGAATTAACCTTCACCTGTACTTGAAAAGGGGCCCAAGAGATCAGACGTGTTCCTCGGAAAAGTGCACAAAGCTCCGAGAGACAACAACACTCAGTCTGATCACCGGACTTTCCCCGACGATGAGTGCCTAAAGATTGGCAGATAGTCTCTCAGAAGAACGTATTTCTGAGAGACCTCATCCCGTTGCCGTCCTTTGTGACGATGATGGTTCAAGGATTACAATTATACCCACAAGATACCAAGTATCGCGCACCAGACGTTGCGCACCCCGCGCATATTCCAACTGGACTTCGTGCGTTGCAGCATACGTGCTCCGCACCCTGATAACCCCCATGGATTTCTGGTATCACGCATACAAACTCTGATATCACACCATGGAAGTCTGATGAACATGAGTCTGACGTACATGAGTTTGATGAACATGACTCTGGTAAACAAGTCTGATGTGCCCGGCCTATATACAAGCAATATTCCAGATATTACCAGACTCCAATGTACAGACTCCGACATACAGACTCTGATGATCAGCCTCTACTATCACGACTCTGGTATTGCGACTCTGATGTACATGATTCCAGTGTACATGGTTCCGATAAACATGCCTCCGATGACCATGATTCCAGACGCCTGGTGAACAGGATACCAGACTCCGACACTCTGAAGGCCACCTTATACTGAAACCAAGTGTACCCAACACGACCCCACACAATCAAGTGACACGCAACCTGCTCATCCCTGTAATTACATCATTAAGTGTCGACTCGACAAGATCTGCAGCATCGACTACCATAGTGAACCCAAGTGAAGATTCCTGAGTTATATTGAAACCAAGTGTACCTGAGAATATGGAAGACAGAAGACAGAAGAGAGATACGAGATAGCTAACCAGAGTTCAATTTGCTTCGTGATAACAAGTTCAATTTACCTCGTCATACAGACTGCTATCTGCCTGCTGCTTCTTGTAAGTATCAAACCACGACAAAGCTTTGAGTCGTGTGATCTCTCATCTATCAAGCCCCCTTAGGTGGAGATCAGCGCAACGCTAGCGACCTGAGAGGACCCACCTATTTCATATCCTTGTTGGGTCGTTTATCTTGTCTCTAGCGGTAGCTCATTTCATATTGTACGTTTGGACAGGTTTTGGGAGCTAGACAGTCGCTCTCAGGACGCTCGGTAGACTGTTATATATAACCGATAGTGTATTGGTTTATTTTTTCTCTATATATTAGAGGGTGGTGCGCGAAAGGAACAGGGGTACCAGACAGACTAGGTGTCTGGTGAACATTTCCCTACTTGACCTGGAGAACCAGCCCACTGCTCAAGGGCCAGGAAAGAATAAGAGCAGCTACATATTTGTATATCAGAACTCTATATTGCGGTTATCTTGGAAGTCTGGTAAAAGGACTTCCCATTGTATTAATTCCTCTTTTGACTTCAGAAATCTCCGGCGTACACAAGTGTTCACCGGAAAACGTTCGACTCTCAAGCGCTCCTGTGAGGACCAGAAGGACATCCGACGGTCTATGCAAGGATCCCTCACTCTCACATACACTCTCACGACCCCGGCGAGGGTCACATTACCAAGACAACAAACCCACGAGTGCAGCACAATGTAACACACGCCCACCTTGCTGTGCGACTCTGGTATCACTACCGGTAGTCACACTTCCAGGTTCACTGTACGCCCCTGCACCGCGGTAAAAGTTGCACCGACTTCGCGACACTATACCATATGTGACTCTAACAGTTGTGATAACTGTTAGAAGGCAGAGATGGACCTCAAATCTTGGTGTGCTGTACACACCAATGGCTACGTGGGCGGGCCACATCATTGAGTAGCTCGCGTGCTTTTGTGCATGCTATTGGTAGAAAGTAACTGAATTCTACCAACCCACGTGTGGAGTCGTTAAAACTCCACGTGAGTACCTACATGGGGAAAGAGGACGAGACCCTCCTTGTCGAACTCGACACAGCCGTTGCGGCTCGACGTATCGTCGATCCAATGCCGAAGGTCGCGTTCGTGTGGCGAAGTGGGTGAACACTTTTTCCCGCGTGTGACCTTGTGACTACTCTCTTAGGTGTTGTTTGCCTTCGAACGAGAGGAGTTCCACCTGGATGAGTTACTTCCAAAAGCTTGACTGGACCCAGATGTAGATTGCTAATGAACGTCCAGATAAAGTGGTCGATTCTGAATAGTAGGTGAGAGACAATCAGCAAAGCCCTTCCAACAACAGATAATCAATATACAAGAGAGTTAATTTGTAGATATGCAGCCGCTTCGTATTATTATTTCAGGCGCTTGAGCGGTAGGCACTCCAAATACCAGTACGGCGTTAGACACTCCAACCGGGACACTGGCACAATCTCAACCTCCTTAAGCGCGTTACTTTTGGACAGGCTATTGGACCTCCAAAAGACAATCCAGATTTATTAGGAATACTATATGCACTCCAAAATACACACACACACACACACACACACACACACACACACACACACACACACACACACACAGCAGTCAATCAATCAATTTCAGGGGTGATTACTAATAACCTCCTGACACGCAGTTATAATATGAAATGTCCAAACCAAACAACCGTTTGGAATGTCCAACTGGAAAAGAAATGGAAGGGGTCACACCCGGGATACGCCGCCCGGATCATCTTCCTAACTTGGTCTTACCTGGCGGACGGCGGTAACGTTGGTCAACACGGCCTGACCCTTGTTCGCTAACTCCGAGCCCTCAACTTCGAGGCTGGTCGGCAGTAGTTACAGTGGTGGCATATGGGAAACCCCCCGCTCTTCCACTTGGGCCCTTGGTGGTAAACTGAACTATCTTTAATATATAACTATCTGTCGTAAGACTAAACAGCCAACATAGGTTTGGTTTCACTATAAGTAGAGGCGGACACGCCTAGTTCGACTTGGTACACCCGAAGAACACAGCCGAATTCCGGCTGTGCATAACAGATCACCGTCTGTAGTCTTGATCAGTCGGTTCAGTATGGTCGGATCTTCGACGGCCGATTGTGGTGTAAGGGCCGTTCTTAATCGGGATGGCGCTTACGATGGGTTGCGGCCTCAGCGCAAATGGCTACAAACTCGCGACCTGACCGTTCTTCGATTCGAAAGCAGTTTCCGCACCAACTTGGCGCCAAAACGAAACATGCCGGGGATATTGAAGAAGATATCTGCCGTTGCAGGAGTAGCGACCGCTACACCGGCTGCCACAGACCTCGCAGTCACCACAGCTCTGCTGCCACCCCCATCGCGGTTACTTCCACCGTAGTTTCCTCCGCTGCTAATGTGTCTGCCGCTGCCGCCACAGTGAACTCGAAATGGACGGTGACGATAGATCTATCTTCGCTCAAGTAACCTGTCCGCCCCCGACATCTGAGAAGTACGACAAGTGGAGCCATGATCAGCTCAAGCTGGATTGCACAGCGCGCAACCTACATGTCGCGGAGAACACGAAGAAGGACGACCGCGTCAAGATCCTCCAGGCATGGGACGCGAGCAGGGGCGGCTTCATCGCAGGGCCAGCGACAACGCAAGAGAGCGAAGAAGGGTAGGTATGAGGAGGATGTCAAGCGCACAAAGGGCTGTATATTCAGGTTGCTGAACGTCCTGTTCTTAGATCAGTTCTACGAGACGTTTCTTGCCATAGAAAACAGCTATCTCGCGTGGAGCTTGATCAAGGAGGCTCCACGTTCTGTTCGAACGTAGCCGCAGTGTTCGGTGAAGACACCAGCACGTTCAACGCGTTGATTTAGCCTAATACCATGTTGGAAGGTATTAGCACGTCATTTGCGATAACACACTCGGCGGCAAAGCTCAAGGGGATGCGGAAGGAGACCAGCAGCAATTCTTCTGAAGTAGAAGCGAGATAAAGGTGTCCGGGGAAGGGAGCAATGATTTCTAAGACTTTTGTGGTGGTCACCGGACGTTTACTACTTGGATCGCTGGCGTGAGCATCGACAGGATAGGCGAGTGTTTTGTTCACCGAATCCCTACCCAGATAACGAGGATGAGTTAACCAAGGAGGACCAGGAGGTAGTGAACCAACAGGTGAACCGAAAGCGGTGTAAAAACTCCCAATCAGCATATATTCTTGCGCATGTGAGCAAGCTGCTGGAATTGGAGTCAAATGCAGCAGCTATGCAGAAGGAAACATGGAGTGAGCAGAAGCTGTTTATTCAAGAGCAGCGCGCGGCGCCGAAGATCGCTGCGTTATACTCCATGCCCGATCACAACAACGCTGTCACCCTGCAGGACTTGATGAAGCGTGCGAAATACACCGGCCAGGAAATTAATACACCCGAGATTGGAGAATGCCTTGACAGCCAAGAGGCAAGGAAGCAGACGCTGGAGTGCGACATCATGCATGGATTTCCGTAGCAGAACTTCTAATGGGGCCTGGACAAAGAAGATTGGAGCTTTGAATGTGATCCATGACGTCTTCGCAAAGGATACGCCCACACGCGTCGCGAGGTAATATATCCAGCTCGGTGCTGATTTGTACTAGCTTTCTTGCAAGCTGTGGTAAGCGGTAGTAACTGCATGTAGGTGCGTAGCCGCACTCTGGGTTTGAGGCGTTCATCAATATAGAAATTATGCAGCTTCATGCACATCTTGATCACCTTCTTAACGTTCACAAAGTTAACAACGAGCAGTCGCTTAAAATTCTGCCACTTGTTTACCAATAACCCGAATGCCATTTCGATGCGAATGCATAGCTGGCTCATTGTAGTCCGAGTGTGCCTTGCTCTTGGGCTCGAGTTTAGCGAGCGGTACCAGCAAAGGATCCGAGAGATGGTATGCGTTATCTCCAAAAAATATAAAAACCCGACGGTAGATCCATCATTGCTGCACTTAGCTTCCACTTCTTAAACGTAATAGAGTCCCCCACTTTTCAAGGTGAGTCAAAGCAGTAACCCATGACGCGAGACAGTGAGTCACAAATGGCTTGGGCGTTCGCCCCATAACGTAGGCAGTGGCCTGAGAAAAAGAGGCAATATCGGGTCCTTCCTTCGCGCTTGGGGTCCGAATATCGCACAGCCACCCATCAATGCAACCAACGCATCCGGTCAAAATATTATCCTGGATAATCTATAAGACGACCAATTAGCGCGTGACTTTTGGGTCGCGATCCCGGTTAAGAACGACCCTAAATCAGGTGTCGCCGAGGTCAAATCCGGTTGGACAAGCCCTCTCCGAAAAATGATGCTCCACCTGGACATTCAATTGCAACTCCAATACCCACCGATATCGACCTGTTGGAGGGTCGCGGTCGAGAACATCTCTTGGCTTGAGTATGGTAAGTCTAACCGGACATATACCGTTTGGAGATGTGAAGCTGTGACTCTACAACATTTCTATGGACTGCCGGTTCCCAGAGCCATAGCGGCGTTGAGGATGTTATTGGTCCAGATGATTCCAGGGTTAAGGTACAGTTGTGGGTGCTAAGGGACGAGGGCAAGCATGGGAAGGGGTCACCAACTCCAAAAAATGGAAACGACTCCAAACGATCCTGACATACTATGGTTGATACACTCCGTGTGATCCGTATGCGGAAACCAAGTGACGTTTCGGTAACGCCATGACCAAGGGGGTATATTTCTGGATTATATGCGAGACCCAAGCTAGCAGTCGAAGGTTCGAAGTGGAGGTTAACGCCGGGCTATCGGTGACTGGCTGTATTTGTACCCAGTAACCTGGTTGAGTCTTAGGTATACTCAAGCCCATATATTTCCGACCGACCAAGACGACCGAGGGATGATGTGTCCGGAGCCAGCTGGAATTCTTCCGTGTTCCCTGCTATGGTATTCTACTGAAACGCAAGCCTCTTCCTGATGAGACGCCCCTACTACATAGTGAAACCAAGTATATTTTTGCATGTTTAGCTAGTGCTAGCTATTATACATTAAAGAGAGTTCAATTTGCCACCAAGGGCGCAAGTGCAAAGTCTTGGAAGGTGTTCCCAAGACACACTGTGAGGAGCCGTGGACCAGCCTCGAGAAGAGGGCTTCACGTGTAGCCGAACAAGCGTCAGGCCGCGTCGACAAGCGTCACCGCCGCGTGAATCTCCGCCAGGGTAAGACCAAGTTGGAAAGGTGATCCGGGCGGCGTATCCCGGGCGTGACCCCTTCCATTTCATATTCCAGTTGATACTTTCGGGTATTATTTCATATTATAACTGCATTTTGGGAGGTTAGTGGTAGTCACCCCTAAAATTGATTGATTTGACTGCTTGTGTGTTTGGACTGTATCGGTTGTGTGTGTGTTGAAACACTACATAGTATTTTGAACATATATTTTGGATTCTATTCTTCCGAAGGTTCCTAGTGAATCTATCGGAAGTGGTGCGCTGTTTAAAGAGCCCCGAAACTGTGCCTGTGTTCCGGATTTTGCTCTAGTCGTACTGGGATTTGGAGTGCCCACCGCTCGAGGGCCGACAAGAATAAGAAGCGGTTGTATATTTTGGTTTAACTCTCTTGTATATTTGGTTAACTGTTGGAGGGGAAGTACTTTACCCATAAGTGCTTACCCACTTTCGGACTAATTAACCACCGTTTGGGAAGTGTTTATTTGGTTAGCACTCTCCCTCCGGATCTAGTTCTACAATCTTTTGGAGATAACACTTTCGGTGCAGACCCCTCGCGTTCGAAGACAAACGACACCTACGAGGGTAGTCACAAGGTCACACGTCAAGCCACTTTCCGGACACCCATTTGGACACCGGAAGGTGGTGCTGACTCACTCCAACTGGACACCTTACTACTAACTCTCTTTTGGAGTTTTTAGTGTCTGGGTTGTTCCTTTTGGACGGCACGCTATACGCAACCCCCTGGGCGGTCAAAAGTGTTCACCCACTTCGCCACAGAGATCTCATACTAACTTCCCCTGGACTCCCCGGAATCCATATCCATGTGGTCCGTCCATTCTTCCTTGGCTCGCAGTGTCCCAATATACCCTTTCATGAGCCAATCAGAGTGTTGCTGGGGTATTTACTCGTAGAAAAGAAGAGTCACGTCTTCACATCCACAAATAGCTCTGCCAGCGAGCGTCTTTCTTTGTCTGTGAGTTTCCCTTCTGTGGTGTCTGACCCGCTCGCTTGTGCTCTCCAGTTTTGTAAATGTTCACAGCGTAGGAGTGAAGACGGCTGAGCGCCTTGCACTTCTATCTCACCAACCACAGTGCAGGTGGGCGATACACAATCGAGTATACGATACCCATTGTGTATGGAAAACTCGTTGCACACATTAACCCATGTAGGACGAGGATGTATTCTGTATTATACAGAATAAACAATAATGTTGATTAAAGTATTGAGCGATGTCCGCAACAGTTTATCTGTTTGAAGCGAACTAGACACGACCAAACCGGACAAAAATGCTACGAGTACTAACAAAACCGCTTCGAAATTGAAGACATCTGTGCAAATAATGCAATCTCATTGGTTGTTCAGCGGGTATAAGCCTTGTTTTGTCTGCCATAAGTCGATATCCTGTTGAATCCGATTGCTGAGAGCGCATGCGCGCCAAAACTGCGCGCCAAGTTTGAGTGGCTGCGCGGCGCTACCTCTCTTCCCTACGCGCACCAAATTTTCGGCCAGTTCTAGACTAGAAGGAAGTGAAGATGAACTAGTATGGAACTGGCCGAAAAGTTTGGTGTGCGTAGGGAACCAAGGCTACAGATCAAACAAGACGCTGACCGGTGCTGCATTATGTTTTGGAACGCTAAGTGAATAGCACTAACTACTGTCCTCCTCAGTATCACTCGCGTCACCCCGCTTGCGCTTTCTGAAGCGAATGCGCTTCTTCAGATGGGAAGGAATGAGAGTGCCGTTTACCCACGTCGTGTGCCAAATTTGGCTCCAGGTGAGCGAGTTGCCCGTTTCCTCGCGGCGGACCCGATTGCATAGCGGTACGTAGCCATCAAATGCCACGCAACGAGTCTCAAAGAAGTAGCTCGTCTTTAAACCTTTTGTTTTGGGTGGCGATAGTGCTGAGCACACCTTGCACAGGTGCTGACGGCGCTTGCCATGGTAAAGACTGTCATTGTTTTCCAATGTGTGGTCTCGTGTAGGTAGAGGCACTGAAGCCAAGTCTTACTGCGTTCATGTTTGCTCGAAAGGTCGCTGCGGTGACCCCCAGCAACTCTACCTGTCGGCGCCGCATGTACTCGGTGTGCGTGGGTACCGGCTCTCCCTTCTTCCTTTGCACCAACTTGTGAAGGATGAAGCCGTTGACGACGGCCATGTCGACGAAAGCTAGGAACAGTTGCTTGTAGTACTTCTTGAACGATACGCATTTCTGGATTGAATAACTCTACAAGCGGAGCTGGTCGTGAGAGTCGACACCGCCCAAACCAGCGTGGTAGTCAGCCACAAGTTGCGGACACGGTACGTTTGTAAGCACACCAGAACGCTTGTCTTTCCTAACGACCGCTGTCCGGGTTGTTGCGCAGCCCGTCGCGATCATATTCACGGGCTTACTGTCCATCCAAGACACTCTGACGAGCGATGGGTGCTCAATGGCTTGGGCAACGCGATAGGTTCCGCCGGGCATGGCTGCGGGTCGCGACTTCTGAGTAAATGAAAGCGTCGTCGGCCACCCCAGTCGGTCGTTGGGATGGGTGCCGACAAAGTAATATCCCATGCTCAGGAGTTGCAGTGCCAGTGCGCACGAGCTGTAGAAGTTGTCAGCAATTACCAGGCGTTTACCGGGTCGTCCGCCAAGTTCCTTGCCAATGTTGCGAATCACCGCTTTCTGGGCGACGCCCTTTCTCTGTTTGACCTTTTCAGCGCCGAGATACACTTCAACTCTATATAATACAGAGCACGATACAGAATATCATTAGCACCGATTAGCTTATTCTGTAGCATACAGCAAATAATTACTGCAGCACGAACTGCCTTATTCCGCGTTATACAGAATAACCCACCTTGTACAGTAGCCGGTGTCCGCGCAGCACGTCATATAACACTTAGTGCCGTACTTGTGCGGCTTATCCTTGTTATAAACGCGAATAGGATTGAACTGGCTTCGATTTGGAATGGTTCCCTCATCGAAGCTCACACGAGCACCCATCCGGTAGCCCCGACGAAACGTCTTCTCAATGGTTTGAAGTACTGGGAGCACCTTCCAGGCCTTGTCCGTTTGAGCGGACGTGTCGTTGTTGCTCGCAAAATGCAGAAAGCGTGTGATAGTCTTGAATCGATCACGCTTCATATACCGCCCAAATGTGCCACGAGGCACAGCACCATCCTCCTGCGTCGCCCAGTGCTTGTTCAATTCATCGGTGTGCCCACAGAGTGTCCTCCACAAGGAGACCTATGACGTACACGATTTCATGTACCTTTATTGGTTTCATCTTCTGAAGCTTGGCCACAATGTCTGTGAGGGGCATCATTCCTCTTGTTGGGTCCATGGCTTGAGCTTCAAGATGACGCGTACGGGTTTCCTCGGCGATACTGAGAACGCACTCCACGCGATAGTCGTTGGTCTCTTTTGTAATGTGAATCGACAGAGCCTTTGGCAAGAAATAAAAAAAATTCCAAGCGGCGACGTTGCGAAGGCTGGAGCCGAATTTGTGGGGCCGTAGTCGCCGTCGTATAGAGCCAGCTCATCTGTATTCAGGTACATACAGATTAGTCAAATCACCTTCTCATCATATTCTGTATCATACAGATTAACCTGAATGGTCTTGATCAAACACTTTCCAACCGAACAACCCGAGCTGACGCATGGCGTCGTCTTCCTGCTGGAAAAAGTGACTCTCATCTTCGTAGTCGCTATCAGATTCAATGTCGCTGCCGAAGTCGTAATGTTCATGCGTGGCAGCAATCAAGGCGTCATCATCGTCAGCATTTTCATCGTCAGATAATGGCTCTTTGGTCACATTCACATCGTCCAGGGAAACAGGCTCAAATAGGGTTTCAGCGCGCATTGCATCGATGAATTGGTTGCTGTCAAAAGCATCAACGTCGCCACTAGAGCCAAGATCACCAGTATTCACCAATTCAGTATCCTCCGGAATAGCTGGCCGACCATCGACTTGTTCTGTATCGGCAGGATTATCAGTGCTGGTAGACACCACCTCGACTTGAGCTTCAGGCGCCAGCACCGGTGCAACACCAGCGTCAACAGCGGGAGAAGCTACGTGGATAGTCCTCGGCACGGAAGAACTTTCATTTGGGTCGCGATTGACCACTGGGGCAGCAAGAGAAGCTCGAGCAGGTGACGGAGCCAACCGCTTGGGTGGCGGGGGCACTATTGACAGCTCCAACAATCCTGACTGCCGCGTAAACTCCATCAGCTCGTTCTCACCTGCAAACACATCAATACATTAGAGATCGTCTTGCGTAGCCACCAAATAAGATCCTTACCAACAAAGCAGTCGGTTCCACGACGGGATTCGTCTAATCGACCAGACACGCCGGGCTTGACGTATGTGAAATCCACGCTTAGTCCTTTCGGCTTTCTAGCCTTCCATCCTGCCTTGGAGAGATCGCGCCATAGCTGCTTGAAGGATTTTTCGTTGAGCCCGTTAATACGGAAAAATGAACGAGTGGCTTAGAGGGAGAGAGGAGGAGATGCTGGTTGTAATTAGGATTTTCAAACCTCTAGCCGATTTATATCGTCTTTTCTATGGAGGGAGGTTAATCCCCTATCTTCCTTGCATGCGATCCATAATGATAAGCACTCCATACAAAATTTAGTGCGCGAAAGAAATGCTTGTTGGCAGCTTCGCTGAATATTTTAATCTCTAAAATCGCTTATACAGAACATCGTCTTACAGGGGTTAATCCCTTTAAGCAACCCGAAACGTTACTTGTGTAGATTTCGGGTTTCAATGGCAGTCCTGAGATATTGAAGTTGATTAACTGGTTATTCCTGGTTGCTACTACTTGGCTTGGCTATTGAATTCTGAAGATTTTTGATTGTGATTGTGAATTGTTTGAATGGGATATTGAATTTTCGAATGCTAATCATTTATTATCATCTGGAAAGTAAGTCCCCGGAGGGACTCGAACGCCTGCCAAGTGCGTAGCTTTGTGGTCCGTAGACCAGTGGACCACCAGGAGGCCCTGTTATGGCAGTCCTGAGCTTCTGGATATTGTGGTGTTAATGGCACAGGAGGGTGATAGTTTTGATGCACATGTTTTTGTAGCTAATTTTTTTTTGTATTGACATCGAAACAGTTGTGTAACAAACCTCAACCAGCAACCCACCCTCAACGAGCAACCGTAGAACGAGAAAGACAAGGAGGTACTACACCATACGCCTGTCGTATCCGGACACATGACGCCCGCTCCCTCGCCTCCGGCGCATATTGCTGCTGGGAGCTTCTTTCGTTATGAGTGTGACCACGAACAACTCTTTCATTCAGAATACAAGAGGTACGCAGCCTGTAGCGGCATTGTGCGCTCGTGTTGCTTATCCCTTTGGGGCTAATATTTCCAAATCGAGGCGACAATTCTTAGCTAACATTAACCTGGCAGGAGTAATCGCACCAAAGGCCTGAAGATCCTACGCTGCTTTCCGCACTGCTGTCCGGAACATATTGATCGCAGTTACTGCGGATCGCCATTGAGCGTGAGCATTCGACTAGCGGAATGCCCGACGGGTGCAGCCCCACCGGAACCCCTCCCTAGTGAAGTATTATCTGTTTTCGCCCGTTTTGAGTCTGTGAGTGACGTTAGTCTCCGGACGGGAGAATGTGTCGAGGTGAGTAAAATTCACCAGGGAGTGCAAACAGACACCAATTTGGAAGGGCAATGGATCGCTGGGGTCCTGGATGGTCCTTCTGACTTAGTAACAAATATCCGACCTCCTAATACTTCACCAAGGTCGGAGAATCCATTGGTTTTTCACTTGAACAGTAAAAAAGCGTACTCGAGATGGTACTATGACTGGGAGAGTGGAGCCAATAAGGCTCAAAGATTGCTGAAGCACGTACTGAAGGCTTACGTCATGGAGCGGGTTGCCGTGGATATGGACGGCAACTTAACCGCTTTTTCCAGCCCCGAAGCTTTCACTCAATTGTATAGGGTTGCATACGTCGTGACGTCTCCAGAGTTTACAGTGATCTCGTATCGACGAGCTCCCCTGGAGCCCCTACATGCAACAGAAGGTTCAGCCCCATTACAACTGACAACGGCTCATATTCCACAACAAGTGGAAAGAGGATTGTTATCTGCTGGCAGAGATTTACCCCACAAACAGGCACAAATTGGCCGCCCTGAAATGGTTTCCGTGTTTGCCCCGACAGAACCAGCGAGCGTTGTACCTGTTGCCCGTGTGGGGTACGAAGAATCCCAGACTCCCCTCGAAACTCCATTGCATCCACTGGAAGACAAGTGGTTCTGGGAAAATGCCAATGGACCTGCAGTTTCCACCTCTAAGAATTTGGCGCTGCTGTACGGAATTCTGCGTTGGGCGCCATTGCGATTTTACTTGCCGTTTGTTGAAGAGCTTTTAAACTTGTTACAGCAGAATCTACTCGATCCGATCTCAGCTACGTCCGAGATAAATGACAAGAGGAATTGTTTTGTGGAGTTGCTCTTTGATCCCACTCGAGCTGAAGATGAGTTAAGAGCTGCTGGTTCTCCTCCTGTATCACAACAAGTAAATGTGGTACTGCAAACAGCCGCACAAGCAGCAGTTTGGCTTTATTCGAGGGAGACGTGTCACTGGGTGCGTGCATTTTTCCAGCAATATGCTGTGTGTGTACTGGACAAAAAGCAAATGCGTGCGTGCTATCTGCAATTTCTGAGTGAGATTGAAAAGCGTTTGAACACTGAAATATTCGCGGCGACAATGATCGGTAGCTTAGCTAACGCCGCTGAAGAAGTCATTGCAGCCGTATATTCCTGTCAGTATTTCCAGGACCGACGACCGCTTGTACGCCAGATTTTAGGCGGGCAGAACTTCGTTGGATGGAACATGTTTGTAGCACAGTTGCGTGATACTTTCATTGGCGCTACGAGCTTACCACGAGGTGTAGAAAGTCAGGACAGAGCAACTTTCGCAGCGACATACCCTCCTCACAATGTAATTGAAGAGTGCTGGAATGGCGAATGGGTTTTAGACATGACAACTAGTTCCTATTGGAGTGCTGGTGCCGACAATGCCAGTCAAAATGTGTCACTTTATTCGTTAGTGACGATCATCTCACATATTGTCCATATTGAGGTATCTATCGACATACAAGAAAGCGCACTACGTCTCCGCTCAACGCGAGGTGTGGCTGGACGTCTGGATTGTATGCACATGGTACTGGACAACAAGGAGCGCGTATTTCGTCTTTTCCCGAATGGCATCACGTCTAGTGGGTTGGAGGGAATGAATGGAGATTACATTGGGGAGATTCGTGTGGAAGAACCTAGGAACATGGTTGCATTTCTCGAGGTGTTTCATTGGGCGGTGGAAAAGGGAGAGCGTTCCTACCATGTACGTCTATGCATGGAGTCTCAGCAAAGTGGTCATCTGTCTGTCAATGGTGATATCTTGGCGACAACAGGATCTTCGTCATTTACGGCGGAGGAAATGCCATACGTTGGGGAAATGTCCCTACGTATGAAGCGCAAGATGGTTGAGAAGGCTTACGCTGAAGAGAATCAAACTGCTGACGCACCAGCGTGGAGAGAGCATAGCAGGTTTCACCTGGGTTACCGCAAAGTTGAAGTAATTAAGTGAATTGTGGACTTTTGAGAAACAATTCCAAAAGAAAAAAAGTTCGGTTTTCATAAATGGAAAAGATGCCTGAAGCAATTCAGTTTACTTTATAAAAAATTACATGATCGATCACCCACGACAGTAAGTTCCGAAAGTATTCAATACTCCATTTTCGCCACATCTTTATCAGAAATAACATTTCATTCAATTACCGTCCGTATGATATCACCGCCACAACATAGCCTGAAATACATTCTGGTTTTCAAATCAGGACACCTCGGGATTTGTCACGGACAGCCACGAGATTGTTACATGTGTCCACTTGAAGTGGGTCGCATTTTTGCATTTTGTTGAAGTACGGGTCTGTTCGTCACCACAATCTCGATATTATGGGTGAATCGAACCTCTACAACGTATCAAACCCCGATCTGGCGGCTACAACCCCGATCTGGCGGCTACAACTCCAATCTGGCGGCTGCAACCCGGAGCTGGCGGCTACAACCCGAGAAAAAGAAGCTATGTGCTTAGGGGGCCAATACACGATTGAATTGTTTTGTTTTGTTTTACCTTGTCTGAATAGTTTATCCGGATGAAGTGAAATTCAATTCACTGTCCATCTCGTGTAAATCCCAAACATGGACAGTTTTTTATTCATTTTTGAAATCAGGACACCTCGGGATTTGTCACGGACAGCCACGAGATTGTTACATGTGTCCACTTGAAGTGGGTCGCGTTTTTGCATTTTGTTGAAGTACGGGTCTGTTCGTCACCACAATCTCGATATTATGGGTGAATCGAACCTCTACAACGTATCAAACCCCGATCTGGCGGCTACAACCCCGATCTGGCGGCTGCAACCCCGATTTGACGACTACAACCTGAGAGGATGCCAACGAATCCGAATATCCGGACTCCTCCAGCACTATTTCCACCTACAGGACACAGAGAGCAATTCCTACTGCCGATACGGAGGTTCCCACGGGTCCAGACACGTTTGCTGGTGCTAGCACCTTCTCCAGAAATCGTACTGGGTCCCGCTTTGCCAGCGCAACGAACGCCACCGACAAAGCGAATCCGTTGACAGCCTCCATACCCTTGGAGTAGACTGAAATTCCCTGCAGGCCACTCCACTTTCGACTTCGTACGAAGTAGAAACGATCTCCGTCGAAAAAGAAACGGGCGTCGTAGCACCAGTCGAATATGCCCCCGCATTCTCGATTAGAGTGATACTAGAACTCGTATGAAGCGCTAGAGCCCGCGTTCGAATGCTCTAGGCCACTGAAGAGGTCACCGTGAATTTATACGGCTTCAATCGATTCGAATTCGATGTGTCCTGTGGAAATTGGCACCACCGTCGTCCCTCCCAGAAGCACAGGACGTGGATCGAAGCCACCGTATTTCGAAGTACTTTAACAGCAGCTACAAGACCTCTAAGAGAAGCCACAGTATTTCCAAGTACGTTTGCTGTGCAGGACGTCTACTGGATGAGTGGCGTAGTCTGTGGGGTTTTCGGCGGTAGTTTAACCGCTGGGACGCGTGGTTCAACAACAATCGAGAAAATATCGGAGTATCCACAGCTATATAATCACCGTATACTGCGTACATTAACGGGCAAGGCCGTTTGTCCACGCCACAGGGACGGCCAAGGTCCACCTGGCAGCATAGTATCGTTCGTTCATTAGTACCCGATCAATTATGGCAATACACAACAAAACTACACAACTCGGCTACTCACAGCTGACGTTCATATTGCGTCTATTCGTCTAAGTCTGACTCGTGGCAGTCCCGCCCAGAGATCCGCTCAACTACAGGCGAGTTGGCCATTTCACCATCGCCGAATAATTAATCGAAGTCGTTTTTACATTTACGAACGTTCGTAAATGTAATACGAACCTACCTTCACGTGATAATCACTGTCCGCTCGTGGTGGCCAATTCCTTTTCAAACCGGGCTAGAGCCCTTCATTATGTACAGGGGGTGTATGGCATATATTTGTACGGTGCTATATGCTCAGGGGGCCAAGAAGCAGAAGAAAAAGAGAAGAAAAAGAAGCTATGTGCTTGGGGGCCAATACATAACAATTAAATTTGTTTGTTTTACCTTGTCTGAATAGTTTATCCGGATGAAGTGAAATCAATCACTGTCCATCTGGTGTAAATCCCAAACATTGGAAGTTTTTTATTCATTTTTGAAATCAGGACACCTCGGGTTTGTCACACGGACAGCCACGATTGTTACATGTGTCCACTTGAAGTGGGTCGCGTTTTTGTGTTGAAGTACAGGTTGTGTTGATCACCACAATCTCGATCCTAGCTGAATTATGGGTGAATCGAACCTCTACAACGTATCAAACCCCGATCTGGCGGCTACAACCCCATCTGGCGGCTACAACACCGATCTGGCGGCTACAACCCCGAGCATGTGGATACAACCTGACAGGATGCCAACGAATCCGAATTTCCGGGTTCCTCCAGCACTATTTCCACCTACAGGACACAGATAGCAATTCCTACTGCCGATACGGAGGTTCCCACGGGTCCAGACACGTTTGCTGGCGCTAGCACCTTCTCCAGAAATCGTACTGGGTCCCGCTTTGCCAGCGTAACGAACGCCACCGACAAAGCGAATCCGTTGACAGCCTCCATACCCCTCGAAGTAGACTGAAATTCCCTGCAGGCCACTCCACTTTCGACTTCGTACGAAGTAGAAACGATCTCCGTCGAAAAAGAAACGGGGGTGTCGTAGCACCAGTCGAATATACCCCCGCATTCTCGATTAGAGCGATACTAGAACTCGTATGAAGCGCTAGAGGCCGCGTTCGTGCTCTAGGCCACTGAAGAGGTAGCCGTGAAGTTCTCGGCTTCAATCGATTCGATTCGATGTGTCCTGTGGAAATTGGCACCACCGTCGTCCCTCCCAGAAGCACAGTACGTCGAATAGAAGCCACCGTATTTCGAAGTACGTTTAACAGCAGCTACAAGACCTCTAAGAGAAGCCACAGTACTTCCAAGTACGCTTTGCTGTAGCTACAGGACGTCTACTGGATGAGTGGCGTAGTCTGTGGGGTTTTCGGCGGTAGTTTGACCGCTAGACGCATTCAGCACCAATGAGGAGGAAAAAGAAGGAGGTATACACAGCTATATAATCACCGTATCTGCGTACATTAACGGGCAAGGCCGTTTGTCCACGCCACCGGGACGGCCAACTTCCACCTGGCAGCATAGCATCGTTCGTGCATTAGTATCCGATCAATTATGGCAATACACAACACAACTACACAACTCGGCTACTCACAGCTGACGTTCATATTGTGTCTATTCGTCTAAGTCTGACTCGTGGCAGTCCCGCCCAGAGATCCGCTCAACTACAGGCGAGTTGGCCATTTCACCATCGCCGAATAATTAATCGAAGTCGTTTTTACATTTACGAACGCTCGTAAATGTAATACGAACCTACCTGATAATCACTGTCCGCTCGTGGTGGCCAGTTCCTTTTCAAACCGGGTCACAGCCCTTCATTATGTACAGGGGGTGTATGGCATATTTGTACGGTGCTATATGCTCAGGGGGCCAAGAAGCAGAAGAAAAAGAGGAAAAGGGAGAAAAAGAAGAAAAAGAAGCTATGTGCTTAGGGGGCCAATACACGGTTGAATTGTTTTGTTTTGTTTTACCTTGTCTGAATAGTTTATCCGGATGAAGTGAAATTCAATTCACTGTCCATCTTGTGTGAATCCCAAAGATGGACAGTTTTTTATTCATTTTTGAAATCAGGGGATTTGTCGCGGGCAGCACCAGCCACGGGATTGTTTGCATGTGTCCACTTGAAGTCGTAGCGTTTTTGCATTTTGTTGAAGTACGGGTCTGTTCGTCACCACAATCTCGATATTATGGGTGAATCGAACCTCTACAACGTATCAAACCCCGATCTGGCGGCTACAACCCCGATCTGGCGGCTGCAACCCGGAGCTGGCGGCTACAACCCGAGAGGATGCCAACGAATCCGAATTTCCGGGTTCCTCCAGCACTATTTCCACCTACAGGACACAGACAGCAATTCCTACTGCCGATACGGAGGTTCCCACGGGTCCAGACACGTTTGCTGGTGCTAGCACCTTCTCCAGAAATCGTACTGGGTCCCGCTTTGCCAGCGTAACGAACGCCACCGACAAAGCGAATCCGTTGACAGCCTCCATACCCCTCGAAGTAGACTGAAATTCCCTGCAGGCCACTCCACTTCGACTTGGTACGAAGTAAAACGATCTCCATAGAAAAGAAAACGGGGGGTATCATAGCGCCATTCGAATATACCCCGCATTCTCGATTAAGCGATGCTGAACTCGTATGAAGCGCTGAGGCCGCGTTCGAGTGCTCTAGGCTACTGAAGAGGTAGCCGTTGAATTCTGGGCTCAATCGATTCAATTCGATTCAACCTGTGGAAATTGGCACCGCCGTCATCTCCCAGAAGCACAGGACGTCGAATAGAAGCCACCATCTTCGAAGTCGTTAAACAGCGGCTACAAGACCTCTAAGAGAAGCCACAGTACTTCCAAGTACGCTTTGCTGTAGCTACAGGACGTCTACTGGATGAGTGGCGTAAGTCTGTGGGGTTTTCGGCGGTAAGTCCGACCGCTGAGCATTCAGCACCAATCAAGGTGAGGAGGTATACGCGGCTATATCATCACCGTATCTGCGTACATTAACGGGCAAGGCCGTTTGTCCACGCCACCGGGACGGCCAACTTCCACCTGGCAGCATAGCATCGTTCGTGCATTAGTATCCGATCAATTATGGCAATACACTACAAAACTACACAACTCGGCTACTCACAGCTGACGTTCATATTGTGTATTTCGTCTAAGTCTGACTCGTGGCAGTGCAGGCCGAGATGCCTCAACTACAGGCGAGTTGGCCATTTCACCATGGCCGAATAATTCATGGAATTCATACGTACGAAGACGTCGTAAATACAATAGAACTACCTTCACGTGATAATCACTGTCCGCTCGTGGTGGCCAGTTCCTTTTCAAACCGGGTCACAGCCCTTCATTATGTACAGGGGGTGTATGGCATATTTGTACGGTGCTATATGCTCAGGGGGCCAAGAAGCAGAAGAAAAAGAGGAAAAGGGAGAAAAAGAAGAAAAAGAAGCTATGTGCTTAGGGGGCCAATACACGGTTGAATTGTTTTGTTTTGTTTTACCTTGTCTCAATAGTTTGAAGTGAAATTCAATTCACTGTCCATCTCGTGTGAATCCCAAAGATGGACAGTTTATTATACTTTTTTCAAATCAGGACACCTCGGGATTTGTCACGGACAGCCACGAGATTGTTACATGTGTCCACTTGAAGTGGGTCGCATTTTTGCATTTTGTTGAAGTACGGGTCTGTTCGTCACCACAATCTCGATCCTAGCTGAATTATGGGTGAATCGAACCTCTACAACGGATCAAACCCCGAGCTGGCGGCTGCAACCCCGATCTGGCGGCTACAACCCGACAGGATGCCAACGAATCCGAATTTCCGGGTTCCTCCAGCACTATTTCCACCTAGGACACAAGGCGCAATTCCTACTGCCGATACGGAGGTTCCCACGGGTCCAGACACGTTTGCTGGTGCTAGCATCTTCTCCAGAAATCGTACTGGGTCCCGCTTTGCCAGCGCAACGAACGCCACCGACAAAGCGAATCCGTTGACAGCCTCCATACCCCTCGAAGTAGACTGAAATTCCCTGCAGGCCACTCCACTTTCGACTTCGTACGAAGTAGAAACGATCCCCGTCGAAAAAGAAACGGGCGTCGTAGCACCAGTCGAATATGCCCCCGCATTCTCGATTAGAGCGATGCTCAAACTAGTATGAAGGCTAGAGGCCGCGTTCGAATGCTCTAGGCTACTGAAGAGGTCACCGTGAATTTATTCGCTTCAATCGATTCAATTCGATGTGTCCTGTGAAAATGGCACCACCGTCGTCCCTCCAGAAGCGCGGACGTCGAATAGAAGCCGCCGTTCGAAGTACGTTTAACAGCAGCTACAAGACCTCTAAGAAGCCGCAAGTACTTCCAGTACGCTGCTAGCTAGCGGACATCTGTGGATGAGTGGCGTAGTCTGTCGGGGTTTCGGCGGTAGTTTGACCGCTTGACGCATTCAGCACCAATGAGGAGGAAAAATAAGGAGGTATACACGGCTATATAATCACCGTATCTGCGTACATTAACGGGCAAGGCCGTTTGTCCACGCCACAGGGACGGCCAAGGTCCACCTGGCAGCATAGCATCGTTCGTGCATTAGTATCCGATCAATTATGGCAATACACAACAAAACTACACAACTCGGCTACTCACAGCTGACGTTCTTATTGTGTCTATTCGTCTAAGTCTGACTCGTGGCAGTCCCGCCCAGGGATCCGCTCAACTACAGGCGAGTTGGCCATTTCACCATCGCCGAATAATTAATCGAAGTCGTTTTTACATTTACGAACGTTCGTAAATGCAATACGAACTACCTTCACGTGATATTCACTGTCCGCTCGTGGTGGCCAATTCCTTTTCAAACCGGGTCACAGCCCTTCAATATGTACAGGGGGGATGACATATATTTGTACGGTGTTATATGCTCAGGGGGCCAAGAAGCAGAAGAAAAAGAGGAGAGGGGAAAAAAGAAAGAAAAGAGAAGCTCTATGTGCTGAGCCATTGCACGATTCAATTGTTTTGTTTTGTTTTACCTTGTCTGAATAGTTTATCCGGATGAAGTGAAATTAAATCACTGTCCATCTCGTGTGAATCCCAAAGATGGACAGTTTATTATTCATTTTTCAAATCAGGACACCTCGGGATTTGTCGCGGACAGCCACGAGATTGTTACATGTGTCCACTTGAAGTGGGTCGCGTTTTTGCATTTTGTTGAAGTACGGGTCTGTTCGTCACCACGATTTTCGATATTATGGGGTGAATCGAACCTCTCAACGTATCGAACCCGATATTGGCGGCTACAACCCCGATCTGGCGGCTGCAACCCGGAGCTGGCGGCTACGGACCCGAGAGGATGCCAACGATCCGAATTTAGGGTTCCTCCCAGCACTATTTCCACCTACAGGACACAGACAGCAATTCCTACTGCAATTAGGAGGTTCCGCGGGTCCAGACACGTTTGCTGGTGCTAGCACCTTCTCCAGAAATCGTACTGGGTCCCGCTTTGCCAGCGTAACGAACGCCACCGACAAAGCGAATCCGTTGACAGCCTCCATACCCCTCGAAGTAGACTGAAATTCCCTGCAGGCCACTCCACTTTCGACTTCGTACGAAGTAGAAACGATCTCCGTCGAAAAAGAAACGGGCGTCGTAGCACCAGTCGAATATGCCCCCGCATTCTCGATTAGAGCGATACTAGAACTCGTATGAAGCGCTAGAGCCCGCGTTCGAGTGCTCTAGGCCACTGAAGAGGTCACCGTGAATTTATACGGCTTCAATCGATTCAATTCGATGTGTCCTGTGGAAATTGGCACCACCGTCGTCCCTCCCAGAAGCACAGGACGTCGAATAGAAGCCACCGTATTTCGAAGTACGTTTAACAGCAGCTACAAGACCTCTAAGAGAAGCCACAGTACTTCCAAGTACGCTTTGCTGTAGCTACAGGACGTCTACTGGATGAGTGGCGTAGTCTGTGGGGTTTTCGGCGGTAGTTTGACCGCTAGACGCATTCAGCACCAATGAGGAGGAAAAGGAAGGAGGTATACACAGCTATATAATCACCGTATCTGCGTACATTAACGGGCAAGGCCGTTTGTCCACGCCACCGGGACGGCCAAGGTCCACCTGGCAGCATAGCATCGTTCGTGCATCAGTATCCGATCAATTATGGCAATACACAACAAAACTACACAACTCGGCTACTCACAGCTGACGTTCATATTGTGTCTATTCGTCTAAGTCTGACTCGTGGCAGTCCCGCCCAGAGATCCGCTCAACTACAGGCGAGTTGGCCATTTCACCATCGCCGAATAATTAATCGAAGTCGTTTTTACATTTACGAACGTTCGTAAATGTAATACGAACTACCTTCACGTGATATTACTGTCCACTAGTGGTGGCCAATTCCTTTTCAAACCGGGCTACATCCCTTCATTATGTACAGGGGGATGACATATATTTGTACGGTGTTATATGCTCAGGGGGCCAAGAAGCAGAAGAAAAAGAAGAAGAAGAAGAAGAAGAAGAAAAAGAAGCTATGTGCTTAGGGGGCCAATACACGGTTGAATTGTTTTGTTTTGTTTTACCTTGTCTGATCGTTTATCCGGATGAAGTGAAATTCGAATTCACTGTCCATCTTGTGTGAATCCCAAAGATGGACAGTTTTTTATTCATTTTTCAAATCAGGACACCTCGGGATTTGTCACGGACAGCCACGAGATTGTTACATGTGTCCACTTGAAGTGGGTCGCGTTTTTGCATTTTGTTGAAGTACGGGTCTGTTCGTCACCACAATCTCGATCCTAGCTGAAGTATGGGTGAATCGAATCTCTACAACGTATCAAACCCCGATCTGGCGACTACAACCCCGATCTGGCGGCTACAACCCGAGAGGATGCCAACGAATCCGAATTTCCGGGTTCCTCCAGCACTATTTCCACCTACAGGACACAGACAGCAATTCCTACTGCCGATACGGAGGTTCCCACGGGTCCAGACACGTTTGCTGGTGCTAGCATCTTCTCCAGAAATCGTACTGGGTCCCGCTTTGCCAGCGCAACGAACGCCACCGACAAAGCGAATCCGTTGACAGCCTCCATACCCCTCGAAGTAGACTGAAATTCCCTGCAGGCCACTCCACTTTCGACTTCGTACGAAGTAGAAACGATCCCCGTCGAAAAAGAAACGGGCGTCGTAGCACCAGTCGAATATGCCCCCGCATTCTCGATTAGAGCGATACTAGAACTCGTATGAAGCGCTAGAGCCTGCGTTCGAGTGCTCTAGGCTACTGAAGAGGTCACCGTGATTCTTCGGCTTCAATCGATTAGAATTCGATGTGTCCTGTGGAAATTGACACACCATCATCCTGCAGAAGCACAGGACATAGGAATACGAAGCCACCGTATTTCGAAGTACGTTTAACAGCAGCTACAAGACCTCTAAGAGAAGCCACAGTACTTCCAAGTACGCTTTGCTGTAGCTACAGGACGTCTACTGGATGAGTGGCGTAGTCTGTGGGGTTTTCGGCGGTAGTTTGACCGCTAGACGCATTCAGCACCAATGAGGAGGAAAAAGAAGGAGATAATCACAGCTATATAATCACCGTATCTGCGTACATTAACGGGCAAGGCCGTTTGTCCACGCCACAGGGACGGCCAAGGTCCACCTGGCAGCATAGCATTGTTCGTGCATTAGTATCCGATCAATTATGGCAATACACAACAAAACTACACAACTCGGCTACTCAAAGAAAAAGAAGCTATGTGCTTAGGGGGCCAATACACGGTTGAATTGTTTTGTTTTGTTTTACCTTGTCTCAATAGTTTGAAGTGAAATTCAATTCACTGTCCATCTCGTGTGAATCCCAAAGATGGACAGTTTATTATTCATTTTTCAAATCAGGACACCTCGGGATTTGTCACGGACAGCCACGAGATTGTTACATGTGTCCACTTGAAGTGGGTCGCGTTTTTGCATTTTGTTGAAGTACGGGTCTGTTCGTCACCACAATCTCGATCCTAGCTGAATTATGGGTGAATCGAACCTCTACAACGTATCAAACCCCGATCTGGCGGCTACAACCCCGATCTGGCGGCTGCAACCCCGATCTGACGGCTACAACCTGAGAGGATGCCAACGAATCCGAATTTCCGGACTCCTCCAGCACTATTTCCACCTACAGGACACAGACAGCAATTCCTACTGCCGATACGGAGCTTCCCACGGGTCCAGACACGTTTGCTGGTGCTAGCACCTTCTCCAGAAATCGTACTGGGTCCCGCTTTGCCAGCGCAACGAACGCCACCGACAAAGCGAATCCGTTGACAGCCTCCATACCCCTCGAAGTAGACTGAAATTCCCTGCAGGCCACTCCACTTTCGACTTCGTACGAAGTAGAAACGATCTCCGTCGAAAAAGAAACGGGCGTCGTAGCACCAGTCGAATATGCCCCCGCATTCTCGATTAGAGCGATACTAGAACTCGTATGAAGCGCTAGAGCCCGCGTTCGAGTGCTCTAGGCCACTGAAGAGGTCACCGTGAATTTATACGGCTTCAATCGATTCAATTCGATGTGTCCTGTGGAAATTGGCACCACCGTCGTCCCTCCCAGAAGCACAGGACGTCGAATAGAAGCCACCGTATTTCGAAGTACGTTTAACAGCAGCTACAAGACCTCTAAGAGAAGCCACAGTACTTCCAAGTACGCTTTGCTGTAGCTACAGGACGTCTACTGGATGAGTGGCGTAGTCTGTGGGGTTTTCGGCGGTAGTTTGACCGCTAGACGCATTCAGCACCAATGAGGAGGAAAAAGAAGGAGATAATCACAGCTATATAATCACCGTATCTGCGTACATTAACGGGCAAGGCCGTTTGTCCACGCCACAGGGACGGCCAAGTTCCACCTGGCAGCATAGCATCGTTCGTTCATTAGTATCCGATCAATTATGGCAATACACTACAAAACTACACAACTCGGCTACTCACAGCTGACGTTCATATTGTGTCTATTCGTCTAAGTCTGACTCGTGGCAGTCCCGCCCAGAGATCCGCTCAACTACAGGCGAGTTGGCCATTTCACCATCGCCGAATAATTAATCGAAGTCGTTTTTACATTTACGAACGTTCGTAAATGTAATACGAACCTACCTTCACGTGATAATCACTGTCCGCTCGTGGTGGCCAATTCCTTTTCAAACCGGGCTACATCCCTTCATTATGTACAGGGGGTGTATGGCATATTTGTACGGTGCTATTATGCTCAGGGGTCCAAGAAGAAGAAGAAGAAGAAGAAGAAAAATTATAGGCTTTGGGGGCCAATACACGGTTGAATTGTTTTGTTTTGTTTTACCTTGTCTGAGTAGTTTATCCGGATGAAGTGAAATTCAATTCACTGTCCATCTCGTGTGAATCCCAAAGATGGACAGTTTATTATTCATTTTTCAAATCAGGACACCTCGGGATTTGTCACGGACAGCCACGAGATTGTTACATGTGTCCACTTGAAGTGGGTCGCGTTTTTGCATTTTGTTGAAGTACGGGTCTGTTCGTCACCACAATCTCGATCCTAGCTGAATTATGGGTGAATCGAACCTCTACAACGTATCAAACCCCGATCTGGCGGCTACAATCTCGATCTGGCGGCTGCAATCCCGATCTGACGGCTATAACCTGAGAGGATGCCAACGAATCCGAATTTCCGGACTCCTCCAGCACTATTTCCACCTACAGGACACAGACAGCAATTCCTACTGCCGATACGGAGCTTCCCACGGGTCCAGACACGTTTGCTGGTGCTAGCACCTTCTCCAGAAATCGTACTGGGTCCCGCTTTGCCAGCGCAACGAACGCCACCGACAAAGCGAATCCGTTGACAGCCTCCATACCCCTCGAAGTAGACTGAAATTCCCTGCAGGCCACTCCACTTTCGACTTCGTACGAAGTAGAAACGATCTCCGTCGAAAAAGAAACGGGCGTCGTAGCACCAGTCGAATATGCCCCCGCATTCTCGATTAGAGCGATACTAGAACTCGTATGAAGCGCTAGAGCCCGCGTTCGAGTGCTCTAGGCCACTGAAGAGGTCACCGTGAATTTATACGGCTTCAATCGATTCAATTCGATGTGTCCTGTGGAAATTGGCACCACCGTCGTCCCTCCCAGAAGCACAGGACGTCGAATAGAAGCCACCGTATTTCGAAGTACGTTTAACAGCAGCTACAAGACCTCTAAGAGAAGCCACAGTACTTCCAAGTACGCTTTGCTGTAGCTACAGGACGTCTACTGGATGAGTGGCGTAGTCTGTGGGGTTTTCGGCGGTAGTTTGACCGCTAGACGCATTCAGCACCAATGAGGAGGAAAAAGAAGGAGATAATCACAGCTATATAATCACCGTATCTGCGTACATTAACGGGCAAGGCCGTTTGTCCACGCCACAGGGACGGCCAAGGTCCACCTGGCAGCATAGCATCGTTCGTTCATTAGTATCCGATCAATTATGGCAATACACTACAAAACTACACAACTCGGCTACTCACAGC